>JAPYZI010000316.1:0-59342 GCA_030523105.1 Ophioninae sp. A BG-2022a | reverse complement strand
GATGATTTTCCGATTTTTGGCAGAATTTCAAAGTTGGACCATCGATTTTTGCAAATTTTTCCATACATACCCCTTTGCGTTTTTTTTAGCCATTTTTCAGGTGGACTTTCCGGGAAAACTAAAAGAGATATCGATACGAATCCAACGCCATTATTTAAGTTAGGCAAAAACCTTTTCCAAACCCTCCAATTGAATGTCTATAGCATATAAGAAGCTTACTCTACGGCCTTTTGAAATATCGTGATTTTTGAGATTCTGCAAAAGTGGCCCTGAAGGACGAAAAAAATTTTTTTTCCGTTTTTTAACTCTTTAAAGGGTCTATTTGATCGGAAATTTTCCGCTGATTACGAATATGCCCGAGTTTTTGCCGAAAGCGCAAAATTAGACTGGGAAAATGGGAAAAACCCTTTCTCGAATAGTTTTTCGCCGCTTTTCTCTCGAAATTTTGGGTTTTCAGGTAAATAAATGGTATATTCGTGTTCACGGGACAGAATTACATCGGAGCGAGAATGAAAACCGCCGTCAGCGCCGCTACTCGAGAACTACCAATGGGGGCAGCCCCCAACAGAATCGGCACATATAATCCTTAAGAACTGTCCTATGCACATCTGACTTCGTTGTCTATTGACGGGGAGCCGAGTCACGGGCTTAACCTCAAACTGTTCGAAGGTTAGGTCTTTTACGATGGACGAGGCTGCAGGTTTGTCTCATGAGATAATCGATGGAAGCGACGAGGAAGAATTCACGGCGCAGCGAGCCCTCGTCGCCATCGAGAACGCTTGGCTTAACGAGAAATTCGCCCCGGAGATATTGCCCCACGAGGCCGATCTAGTCGACTGCATGCTTCAACAGATCGCCCACATGGAGGAAAACATGAAGAAGCTGAAGAGGGACGATCTACGTCTCGGAATTCACAAGATGGAACTTGATCGCATCAGATTCGTCATATCGAGCTTTCTCCGAACGAGACTCGAAAAGATCGAACGGTACGCCATACAAATCTTGTCCGACGAGTCGACTCGCCAACCGGACGAAACTTACCTCACGCCGGGCGAAACGAAATTCGCGAGGGAATACTTGGCCAGCATCGAGACGCTCTTCAGAACCGTCGCCCTCCGTCACATGCCTGCCAATTTTCAAGACTTCCAAGTCGACCGCTTCGCCGTCAAACCGAACATTCACTCCCACGTTTTTCTCAGAGCGAACAAAAACGTTGACGGCATCATTATTCCTGGCACCATTGATCAGGAGGTTTCCTTCCAGGCTGGGTCCCAGCATATCATACAGTACAAAGCCGTCGCCGATTTGGTAAAAAATGGCAGTGTTCACCTCATTTAAATGCAAGCTTCAGATAGAAGAGGCGAGAGCATCGTGGGAATTGGAATGAAAAACCTCACCGAGCGGCGACTCTCTATGAGTTATTCCATTCCAACGAAGTTGGAATCCAAAGCTGCTCTTTCTGTGAAACGTCATCAGAATTCTGTGCGGGTCACAGATTTACCGATCAAATACTGTTGAAGATTCTTAATCCTGACAACTTCTGGATCTTTTTTTTCCATACCTTCACACGAGTAATAATACTCTGGAAACGCATGTACAAATGCTCGTACAAATGAGGGATTTTCAAAAGTGAACGAAAGCAGAAAAAAGGAGAACTGATAAAGTTTTTTTTTTTTCAACGTCTCAATGCGTATGTAGGTAAAATATGTATCTTTTTTTATGAGTAAGAAGTCAAAACGGTCGCTGTAGTTTCGAGAGTTAGAAAAAAAAACATTTATTTTTCAAAAACGTTTGAGCAAACAATGTATACAAGATATACAGTACAGGCCTTGGTAGATTAAGTAAAAAAATTGCCGAACGAGATGGAAGGAAACTGTTAGAAAAATAATTAGTTGTACGTCGATTTTTCACGCATTCCTTTGTTTCTTCTGCCTTTTTTTTCGTTTTTCCTTATCGGCGCAATATATTCTTCCTATCTTGTAAAATGGAAAGTAAACGCCTAAAAGGTAATACAAATATATACAAATATTCCTTACAAGGAATACTTTGACTCGTTTGTTTTTCGTTTGTCTTGCTTCGAAAAATATATTGTATAATCCAAGTGTATATATTTTATACTTAAGGTTATTTTGTTCGAAGTACGTCGACCCGAGTTTTGAGTAAGCGCGGACGAATCTTTGGATATTTTGAGGTCGCGGCTTGAAAGCGTTGAATTTAAGAAAAAATCCAAAGACTGTTCCAACCGTGATTACGAGTTTGAGAGTTTCGTCGAAATGTTGTAGGCCTGGAAACAAAAAATGTAGATGCTAAACCTTGGTTCTGCCGAATTGTCAATCGTCCAATATTTTAAATTTGTCGAGAGGGACGGAGATCCACACAACCTCACATATTTCATATATCCGTAAGTTTTTGAAGCAATCGAGGATCAGTTTTTTGATCGAAAAAAAAGTGGACTGGAACGTTTAATGAAAAAAAAGTGAAATGGACCGCGACTGAAATCAAAGATCGATTGTAAATTTTTTATTTTAATCAGAACTTTGAAGTTGATGTTTCAATGAAAACTTTATTTTGTGCATTTACCTCTTTGGCGATATTGTCAAGTTTGGCGACCATTCCCTTGCCGGACTCGTCGAGCATGCTCTTGAACACTCCATCGGATTTTCTCAAAAGAACATGAGGATGATTATACTCTACGACGCGTCCGTGTTCCAGTACGAGAACTTTGTCGCTGTCCATGATGGTGTTGAGGCGATGAGCGATGGTGAGAACGGTACAAGTGCGAAAGTTTTGTCGGACGGTTTGTTGAATGAGTTGATCGGTGCGTGGATCGACGTTTGCAGTTGCCTCGTCGAGGACGAGAATCTTGTTTTCGCGAACGATGGCACGCGCTAGGCACAAGAGTTGTCGTTGGCCGGCGCTGAAATTGGTACCGCCTTGGGTAACCGGATGATCGAGGGAAGCAACCGAATTCTTCAGTTGGACTTGTTCGAGAGCTGACCACAACGAAGCGTCCTCGTATTCTCCGAACGGATCAAGATTGTTGCGCAACGATGATGAGAATAGAACCGGCTCTTGAGGTATTATGGAGATTTTGTTGCGCAAATCGTACAAGCCAATTTTCTTTGTATCGACACCATCGATCAGAATCCTACCGTCGAGCTGAGTAAGATTGAAGAGCGCAGCGATGATGGACGATTTTCCAGCTCCCGTTCGACCAACTATGCCAACTTTCATGCCCGCTTCTATGAGGATGTTCAAATCCGTAAGAACCGGCGGGGCTTCCTGATCGTAACGTAAGTATACACCCTCGAATTTAATTTCGCCTTTCGACGGCCATGACTTCGGTGGCGCTTCGCCTGGATCACTCTCCAACGGACCCTCGCTCTCCAAATTAGCAAACTGGAGGATCCTCTCGACGCTCGTCATCTGAGCTACCATCTCGGCAGTTTGGCGCATACCGTGCTGCATCATACCGCACAATATCAGGATTTGCGATATCGCCAAACCAACGTTTCCGGAAAACGTTGTATCTGCGGGACGAACGATTAAAGGTTACTCTTTGGCTGAGAATCCGCGTCCAAGGAATATAGAGCTTCAATGATATCGAGATAACTCGAATAGCACGGATGATTGGAAATATATTCGTTTTACTTAATCAGCTATCTCGATCATCGATAAATGTGATTCTCCAAATGTTTGTAATCACTACTGGGCTGTTTGGGTTTGTTCGAGGGTGTTTCGACTGGTTTGGGTTTGATTGAGTTCGTTTAGGCTGTTTAGGCTTTTTTGGGATTGCCAGAATCTGTTTAGGTTTGTTTGGATCTGTTTGAGACTGTTTAGGTTCGTTCAGGTTTGGTCCAGTTTGTTTGAGTTTGCTTGCGTTCGTTTGGGTCGCCACAAACATTTTTAAAGCTTATTGCTAAATATTAAACGGAAAATCTCTGCAAAATTTAAGCATGGTTAAAATCAAGATATTTTCCGTAAAAGATGGTCAACAGCGATTATACCGTTGTCCAAAAAGACGAAGCTGTAAGTGATGAACGCAACGAAGGCGATCGTGACCGCATCGAGCCAGAGACCGAAGGCCGTACTCGTCGCGATCGACAAGTAATACGCCGATGTGTGCACGTCCTGATGCGAATCGAATTCCTTCTTCAAGAGTTCCATTTTTCCGGACGAGCGTATCGTCGCGAGACCGGAGAGCGACGAGTTCACGTGCGAGAATACCGGGCTTTTACCTTCAATAAAGAATTTTATAATTACAGTAATTTATAATGAATAAATAACAGTTGTTATAATTAGCATAATTTCAATTCAACATAACCAAAAATAACAAATTTGCTTTTAAAAAAATATTTCTTAGACACAAGTTTAGTAACAAATACTTGAATTATCGTTTTTTTTTCAATATTGTATAAATTTATTCTTCCGGAAGACTCGTCGCTCTCACCAACGCCTTCAAGCCGTTTGACGTCCTGCGCCGTTGCGAGATACAAATTTCTGATTTTCATGTAAAGAAAAGCCATGATGATCATGGGAAAAATTGTCCACCAATTGATGATGATGACCTGGCCGAGAATTCCGATCATAACTGAGAATATTTGCAACGAGTCGATCATCGTTGTCGGTAATATTTCATCGACCGAGCCGACGTCCTTCGAAAATCTGTTCAGTATACGTCCCGATGAATTCGTGTCGTAAAATCTCATCGGGGCACGCAACAAACGCGAGAACATCGTGTCGTGTAAATGCCTGTTCGAATTCATGCAAAGTTTGAAGAACATCAGATTTCGGGCGCTGACAAGTACTACGCTCGAGATTATGAAGCCACCGTAGATCCAGAGGGCTCTGTCGCGATCAAGATATGCCACGGGTTCGATCGGCGTCTGAAACACGATAGAAATTTTGAAAAATCCGTTTTTTCAAAATATGTAGAATTTGCGAAAAGAAAAAGCAAGCTTTATTTTTAATGTTTTTAACCCTCAACCCGGTCGTTTTTGCCGATGAAACAATTAACAATAATTAATCATTAATCAATGATTAATTAATTAATCATTTATTTTTCTTGAAAAAGAAGTTGTTTTCGCGAGCTGCTCAATATTTGATGAAAGAAATGTATTAAAAATAAGAAAAATAAAAGACCATCACGGGATGAGTTTCGTTGGCTTCCAGCTCGGGTGTAAAAGTGGCGTTTTCGAAGGTTGTAGAATTCGCCCAATCGAGGACGTGAGATGCGTTAAGTGACTTAAGCCGCAGTTCTTCTTGATTAGTCCTTGAAGTATGGAAGAAAAACATCAAAATCCAAAGTTCTCGCTAAAAAAAGGAAAATCGGCGTTTCAATCGATTGGGAGTTTGTTTACGTTTCCTCACCAGTGAGCAACCCAATAATCGCATCCACTGCTGCCCAATTGGCCGAGTACGCAAAGAACGAAGAACAGAATGATCATCGGCACGGAATTCCCAGCGGAAAAGTATTTCCAGTACAGCGATTGGAGGACTCGGCCTTTGGCCATCAATTCTTCAGTCTCCTGTGGTTCCTCGCCAGTTTCCTCGTTATCATCCTCCGGCCTGGTCGATGAAATGGTCGACTCGGTTATCGATACGTCACGCGTAATTGTTTTCTTCCCCGGGCTGGCTTCTCTCTCGCTCTCGTTATTCTCCTCGTGCTTCGACTCCTGATCCTCTTCCTCGTCCATTGATGTCGATCTTACCAGCTCCAAATCGCTCTCGCGAAATTCACTGTACGTGCCTTGCTTCACGACTATACCCTGAAGAGATCAGGACTTATTCATCAACTGTTCTCAATTGAAGGCTTTTTGTATAAACCCCTGAATCGTTATAAGTGTAAGGCGAATTCCCAGAGTCTGGAAAGTCTAGAAAGAATTATCTAGAGTCCCGAAAGTCTAGAAAGAATCCTTAGGCTCCAGAAAATTTGCGAATTCCTAAAGGAAAAGTATTCAAATCGCGCAAAATCCCGCGTAATAAAAAATAAATAAATAATATAATTGAATTTAAAATGAACATCGAGGGGAGACTCACGTTGTTCAACATGACGATGTGATCGACGGTTTTCAGATAGTGTACTTGGTGAGTGACCAATATTCTCGTTTTGTTAGCCAAAAAGCCCATAATGCAGTTTTCGAAGAGCTGTTTGCCGACGTGAGTGTCGACGGCCGAGAGAGGATCGTCCAGCAGGTAAAGATCGGCGTCTGCATAAACGGCCCTGCGAATAAAGCCCGGAACGTGTATTTTTTAAGTATTCTTCATCGTTTTAAATTTTATATTTGATTCTGGTTAAAATTGGTTTGGGACTGTCACACCCATCGCGCAAAAATCGAATTTTCGTTTCGAGAGGTTATAATTGAGGTTAAGGATTCTGCAGAGGTCATTCGGGGGTCAAAGTGCGGATTACCTCGCCAAATTGACGCGAGCGCGTTGTCCACCGCTCAGGGAAGTGCCCCGTTCGCCAACGAGGGTTTTGTCACCTTGAGGTAATTGAATAAAGTCCTTGAGGAGCGCGCATGCGCGAGTGACGCGACGATAACGCGCCTCGTCATACGGCAAACCGAAGAGAATGTTGTTCCTGACGGATCCGGGGAACAGCCAGGGTTCTTGACTCGCGTACGAGACTACACCACCGCGTGTTACTTGACCTTCACGCGGCTCGAGCTCCCCCAGGATCACCTGGAGCAACGACGTCTTTCCAGCCCCCACTGGCCCGACCAGGCCGCACAAGCTTCCCGGCTTTACTCGCATCGTTATGTCGTGCAACGTATTCACTATAGAATTCTCCGCCCAACTCGCCGTTAACTGTTTCAACGTCACTCCGACGTCGTCCTCCGGTTTTTTGTTCTCCTGATTACGCGGATAAACCGGTTGATGATTCGTCTCGGCCAACAATAGAAAATGCTGAAAACCATTTTGTTTCTTGATTAAAAAGAACGAAATGCGTTTTAAATTTCTAATTTATTTAATTGAATATTCTGAATTTTATTCGTTAAATCCATTTGGAATTCAATAAGTGATACACTTGAATTTGATTACTTTAATTTGTTGAATAATTGATTAATTCGAATTTCATTAATTGGATATCTTGTAAAAAAAGTGTCTTTCATACCTCCAACCGAGTTATCGAAACGAGAGCTTCAGCACCGGCCGACACAGCCATCGGATAAAAAATCGCCATTATGAGCTGCATCAGATTGAAGTACTGCGCCATCGTAAATACCTTGGCCGCTGAAATACTGTTCCCAAGAAGTACATAAGCCATCACGGTGAAGTAGAGAGTAGTTCTCTCCGTGAATACGAAAGTAGCTTTGTTGAAGCCCCGCAAATAGGAAGTGAGGGTGAGCACGTCGATTTCGTATTTCCTCGCAGCCGCGACCAATCGATCAAACGGCATTTCCCAAGTGTACATCTTTATCACCTTGATACCCGCGATTATTTCGCTCATCAGCCGTACTCGCTCGTCCGTACGGATCGCCACTTTCATCCGCAACTTCGACGTCACTTTTCCCATGTAACCTACGAACAATATTCTTCCTTCGAACTAAATTCAACCTTTTTTTAGCGAAGAATCACTTTTTTCGTCAAAGTTGCACCAATGGACAAACTTTAATGAAAAAGAAATATCAAAGAGCCAAGCGTATACAGAGATTTACTATTTTTACCGGTTTTTTTTCCACATTCCATCACAAGACATATTGGATAATTATTTTCAAAACAGCCATTTTAGATATGCTGAATAAATCCTCCCAAAAGAATTCCCATTATTTTCATCATCGTCATCGTGGCATTTTTTTCGCTTCTGAGGTGATGTCACCTTCTGACCATACCAAACATCCACGACTTAACGAAAAGTCGATCGTTTTCGATTTACCTTGAAACGGTATGGTTTGTACAGTGATGAGAAAGACGCCGGCGAGGGAGGCGATTTGAACGTTTCGCCAAATCAAGTAAGCGACAAGGGCTCCTTGTATCGGCATAATCCACACAAAGTGAAGATAAACAAAGAGCTGTTCGAACCTCGCTACGTCGTTGGATAACAAGTTGATTATTTGCCCTCCGGCAGTTTCATTAGCCACTGTTCTCGACAATCGAAGTACCTGCAATCATTAGATTCATCATTGATGCCGCCTTATCTCTGTTATTCACGTTTTTCTCTTTTTTAGCACCTTTCTGTAGACTAGGGATGAGCAGGCTACTCGAACTCTCATGCCGATCTCCAGTTGCCCAAGGTTCGCGTGATGTTGGAGCAAAGCAATGAATATTGCAAGGACGACGACACCAGTGGCGTAAAGGTAAGCTTCGTTGACCGTTGATTCAGAACGAGGATCGAAGTGCCAGATCAGCAGACCCAGCACGAACGGCTGAATTACTCTGAACAAATGAAACGCTTGTTGCATATCGATTAACTTTTCAGAAGATATACTATATAGGTAATGTTGTCAAACCGAAAGAAGGGACGTAATCTGTTGACAATCTTCAATTTCTTCTTTACGTCAAGGAAAACGTCAGGTATTATGACAAGGATATTAAAAATGATCAAACCAAAACCCAATTTTCTGTCTTTGCGACAAAACCTTAAAAGTAAACCTTTTCTCCGAATTTTTGGTTTTTCTAACGTCTCACCTCAGGAAGAAGCGGATCGTCGGAAACATTACTTTATTTTTCACAATTCCTAATCACGATATACCTTCTTGTTGAAATTACCTGAGAACCATAAATTGGAGGAATAACCAGATGCCGTGATACAAGTAAGACGGAAGAAAAGTCTTACGGATCGCGGTCAGCAATTTTGGTTGTTTCCCTACTTTGAGCGCCTTTTCAATCTCCTTCTTCCAATGCCTGAGGATGGAAAAAGTGTTCTATCAACGTTGGGATGTCTTTTTTTTCGATATCAATTATGGAAACAAATTTTAATTACCTCTCCAATTTGTCACCCAAAACATTGCTGAAATCTTGGGACGAAGCGTTGTACAGATCCTTAATTTCGAGATCATGCTTCTTGCCGTAATTGAAGAGAGGGATGAGCCACCTGCGCAACGAACGTCAAGAAACAAAGACGAAAATATCATGGCGCCGATTTCCGTAATTTTATTTACACTGAAAAAACATTTGTGTTTCGAGAAACAAAGAATTTATTATAATTCGCCAAAATTATGGAAAAAAAATGATTACGAGAGAAAAATAAATGATCGATTGCTCATTACGAAACATTTCTCCCTAGAAATTCGTAAAACCTTTTTCAACGCAAATTCATAAAAGATCTTTTTTCATTTCTAAATTTTTTTCCGAAAACGCATCGTTTGTTTCGTCGTTCGAAAGGGTCACCGCACGTGGCGCGTCCTCTACAGTGCTCCCTGAGGCGTTACCATTTTTTCGGATCGTGGCGTCACAACGTAACGTCGGGTACACGCCACTCGAAACGTCACTTTTATCGTAGCCGAACGTATCGTTTGCTTATTTAAAAATATTTCTTTCCCACTACTATTTTTTCCGACTCGTAGATAACGTCAATTACGTGTTGCGTTGCGGCTTTAACGGCGCATCTAATTTCACACGTAGTATCGTAATAACGGCACGCGGACGCTGACGGATATCCACACGGTTGCAGTTTTACCTTATTCGGGGTAATTTCCTTATCGCGAAAATTGCATCGAGCACACGACAATTTGCGTCATTTTCGTGCCGTATTTTTAGCGATAAATCACGACGAATGGGGGACTCTCGATCGATCAAACGAGGACTCTTAACGATAAAGATCTGAGATAAGTGACGAATTCAATTATTTAACGATTGAATAATAAAAAATAAATCAGGAAAACGTGAGAAAGAAACGTACCAAAAGACGAGTTTGCTAATGGGATTGGCGGTGAGACGGGGACTCGGATTTTCATATTTAACGGTGTTATCCATCGCCAATTATGTCTTATCCCGAACAATGAAAGAAAATGCATGCACACACAGTAACGTATCAAACTCCGCGCGCTCTCCCTTTTCGTTCGATCTTTCGGTCGATAAGGCAGTGAGAAACAGCTGTCCGAAACACGACAAGTGTCCACTCTCCACACCCGAAACTAATATGGACCTCTTTCATGCGCACTTTCCTTTCTCACACTATTATTCCACACAAATGCAATTCGAGGTTTGAGCACGAGTTGCCCACGTGCGAGATCATCAACGCGCCGAGTTTATCGGATTTTCCGACAGATCGCATTTTTTTCCGGCACCCGCATTTTCCTATCAATAGTTTTGTTTTCTTCCCTCGTTGACACTGCCCAACGCGAATCCGATGATCGCGTCCGCACGTCTCCGCTCAGGCGGAAGCGACGAAACTCACGCCAATAACGGACAAGGAGCACACTACGGCAAAACAGAGTATAGGAAATACCTATACTTGTATCGTACACTTCGCGTGACTCTTGATTCGATTCAAGGACAAAATGTTCGGACAACAGAACAATAGCGAGAGACTGGCAGATGTTGTTTTTTTTTCTTTCTTTCCTTTTGTTTGATCTCGTACCGAAGGAACGCACCGATCGTGTGACAGCTCGTAAACGAATGAAGAAACACGACTGTACATTCTCAGCTCCGAATCGAAGATTTGCCCACATTGGGTGACACACGCGGATACACCGTACATATATAAGCGTGTATACAGTGCTGATCAAGTTTATCGCTATCGAGAATTTTATTCTACTATGCACAGTGCATAGTTTTTTAAACGGAAGGTTTTATCATCGAACCTCGCAATGCTTTCGCGGCTCTTGTATTTTGTAATGTTACACCAGGCTGTGACATAACGCATGAGCGAGCACTTTTTCCCTAACCACTTCACGTTTTTTCGTAATCAGCATCATCGCTCGTTGCTTTTTTAGTCAAGTTCGTAATCGCAAACTTCCCTGATATGCTAACCTTGTGAAAATGATTTCGATGGATTTGAAAGTCGGCCGTAAGAAACATCTCACGAAGCATGATAAAGCTAATCGTTCTATATTGGTTGTGAACTTTGTATTCGCAAAAATCCACATCTGTTGTACAGGGTGTCCCGATAATGGCACCCGATCATTACGGGGCTGGAGGGTTGCCGAATTCTAAAAACAAAAGTCCTTATCCGTTTTTATCTTTGATGTACGGTTAAGTAGATATCGATGAATATCCGATAGCCAATCAGACGCGTCGCTGGCGCGGGGCACGCCGACTGGGAGGCACACAGCGTGCAGGGATTGGTTTCACAGCAGCGAAAACGTTCGGTGGCGCAGCGGATTGGTCATTTTTTAACAGTTGATATCTAAGCAACGGTGCATTTAGAACAAAATCACCAAAAATGTTTTTGTCCTATAATTGCTTCATCTATCCAGCAAATGTGACCTGAAACTTTTTGAACGACCTGCTCCCACACGACTACGTATGTTTGCGCTTTAAATGCAATAACTGAACACGCAATTCGATTAAGGTTAGTAAACTGCCAGAAAGCGGAAAAAATACCAAGGATGATAAGTAACCAACTCGAGACAGAATTGCCCATACTGACGCGTCCTGCCAACGCTCTCGTAAAGCGAAACCGCGCGATATGATCATTGATGTACATCGTCCGTCATGCGACGACAGTTACTCAACACACGCTTCAATCTCTCATTGTCGCGCGTCATTCTTAAATTGCCCGCGCCGCAATACGTTCAATAAAATCGTTAAGCGAGGATGCGAGATTCCGCGCACGATAAGGAAAAACAAAACACCTACACGATTAGTGAAATTTATCGTTTAATTGTGGCAAAAAGAGAATTGATCTTGGGGGAGAAGGTTTTTCACTTCCACCCTAACATCGCGATAAACGCTCTTTACTCCCGTTTGTATAATACATAACAAAAATGAGTGCGTTGATAAAGTGCCCTAACTAGGTCACGCATTCTTATCTCCGGAAATTTGCATACCTCGTAGTACTCACAAGTTACAATGATGCACACGTGAGATAAGCAAAGTCAATATAGTTCGATATTTGCGTTGCAAATTTTTATATCGATTTTTCTTGTATGTCGCGAACGTTAATTCACTCTAAATATTTATACAGCTGTCGGGCGATTGAACGCTTTGGTAATTATTTACTTTGCAAAGCTTTTACATTGCGTCGACCGCTCTAGAGGATTTCGCCCACGTGGGCCTCATTTTGCAACCTACAAACATCGCCCCTGTTGCAGCACGAGAAAACGCGCATGCGCGTCAAACCTACCGCAACAATGTCGAGATGATAATATTTTATCGCGTCCGGAAGCGTGAGGTGTGTTTACACGGCTCGGCGAAAAGCGTACAAATATGGCGACGGCCAGCGCGTCCTCCTGTCATTATTTGTATCCCGCTTGTTTACGCTTTTCCCTAGAAGAGATTATTCATATCGTGGAATCGCGTCGAGAATGTAATCCCTGAGCTTTCAATTGTCTCGAAAAATTTCGATGCGCGATAGCATCTTAGCAGAATAAACGTGATATGAGGGATTGCGCGCGGAAAAAGTTAGGTTATAAACATCGATGCCCTTACGGTACCGCGCTGCGACAACAATCGCTACCTTTTTCGTCGATTTTCCGGCCGCGGGTTGGCCAGCGAACAAGAAATGGCGTTTTCGTTCAGAGCCGGAACTAATTGGTGTCACGACTTTCCAAAACTTGCGAGGGAATCCGGCTTCCACTTCAATATGCACCGGCGAAGGGTGCGCGTCGACTGGAATCGCATAAGTTCGTATCTTTTCATCCCAAAAACGACTTTTCCAATTTAACCTTCGTTCCTTCAGAAATCGTCTTTCTCAGGTTCCATAGACGTCGATCGGGTCATAGGCGAGCGTGACTTTTCAACGATTGACGACAATGTCAATAACGTCATAGACTACTGTCTCGAAAGCGAGTACGATGTTAAAATTCTGGACCCCAATTTTGTCAAACTCTTTCGTCTCGCCCAACTCGCTGTCGAGTATCTTCTCTACTGCAAGCAATACTTGGATCACAGCGTAGTCATACTCAAGGAAGAACTCAAGAGCAGGCTCGAGGAAAACGCACGATTAAAGAACGACCTCTCCGCCAGTGAGAAAGGCGTCAAAGAATTGCGGGACAAACTCAACAGGATCAAAAGCATAGAAGCCAAATTGAGCGACTCTCACGGAGAAATTCACAAGGTATTCATTCACCTTTTCCCTGTTAATACCTAAATTAAAATTACAAGCACATTTCTATTGTCCAAATAAAAACAAAACATAAAATTTGCAGTGTCCGCAATGCCCAAAGACTTTTGCATCAGCGTCTTTTTTGAATGCTCACGTGCACCGTCGTCATCCAAATGTATCGGCCGTGCCCCCCGATTCACCAGGTCACGATCAGTACAGAGCCGAAACGGAGAAGCTCCACAGCGAGATTAAATCCCTTAAGGAACGACTTAATCTCACGGAACGCGTTATCAGAAACGAGTCTGAAAAATTTTTGAGCTCCGACAGTGCTCTCTCCAACGACAACAGGGATACGAGAAACAACGAGAAGGATCATCAGTCAAGACAGAATAATCGAGAACGTGATATTTTTTTTGAGGAACAGCATCGACGTTATCAGGAGGAGATAGGTCATTTAAAGGCCACGCTGTTCGATGAAATTCGGGTCGGTATTATTGCTGATACTATTGTTATCACAAAATGCCTTTTCAGAGCATCGCGGTAATCCAACACTTTAAAAGATACGATCAAATACGATAAAAGTAAATTCGCCGGTTTTCTTGGATTTGCAGAGTCTCAAGTCATCAGACAGATACGCGAACGAAAAATCGGATAACGACGAATGCAAAAACGTCACCGTGAAGGAATTGATACGAGAGCAAGAGAACGAGATAACGCGATTGCGGGAAGAGCTCGCCGCAAAGGTTCGTCTCGGCTCAATAATCATCTGACTTCTCAGACATATCGTAACTCCCGTAGACGTAGTATTTTTTTCCTCATTCGCCACGAATAATAACGAATAATAACGAAGCTCTTTTTATCGAGTTTAAGGTCCCGTTGATAACGCATTCAGGGGAATTCGATTACGGAATATTTTACGAAGAAGAATTGAGCAACGTCGTAAATTTAGTTATTTTCGCGATAAACGATAAAGCGGATCGATGAATTTTCTCTTTCCATTAGCGAGCATCGGACGCATCGGGAGAAGCAGAAACTCGGCGCGATGAGGTTTGGCAATCGAAGATATCGGGTCTGGAGGCTCGCTATCGGGCTGACGTCGAGACTCTTTACGATCAGCTACGTATCACCCAAAAGTCGGCGGATCAAATGCGCGACGATTATACGCGGAGATTGAGCGAGCTCGAGAGACGCGAGGCCAGCTTGGAGAGCTCGCTTATACGGGGACGCGATAGCGATGATCGCCCTCGGTATCGCATACCCCCGGGTGATGATAACGACACATCGGCTCTTCAGATTTCTGAAGGCCCCGTTTCCGGGACGAAAAATGTCTTGGTTGTCGAAACGGCGTCTCGTCGATTATCCGGGAACGCGAAACGAGCGAGAATCGGCACGCATGGAAATTCCAGCGAATCCGAGTCCGGTAATCAACACGAGGACGAAAAATCGTTGAGGTTTCACGAGGATCGTGATAAAGGAAACAACGCGAAGGCGGAGAGGAAAAAAATGTTGCGAGAACATTTACGAAACGGCGAAATAAAAATTCGCGTCGTTTCGAATCGTCGGGAAAAATCCTGGAACGAACACGAGTCTGAAGAAAACTCCTCGAGCGTTCAGACCATTAGGGAAAAGTCGCGGAACTTTTACGAGCCTAAGGAGAATTCCTCGAACACTCAGGGCGCTCGGAGAAAAACGTGGAATCGCTGCGAGTCTAGGGAGAATTCTTGGACCGGAAACGTTGGGCCTAGAGAGAAATCTTCGAACTGCGATGATCCTGGGGAAAAATCGTGGAACTGGGACGAATCGAGAGAAAAATCTCTGGACGTTCATGATCATAGAGACAATTCCAGACATTGCCAAGAAGAGCCAAGATCGAAATCGTCGAATTTTCACGAGTCAAGGGAAAAATCCAGACGTCATCGAGAAGAGCCCAAGGAAAAATCCTCAAATACTGCAGATCCTAGAGTAAAACCGCGGCGTCGCTGGGACGAGCCTAAGGAAAAATCCCCCATTCATGTTCCTACGGAAAAATCCAGACACCGCCGAAACGAGCATAGAGAAAAATCCCCGACTGGCCTCAATCTTAAGGAAAAAACCTCGACTCCGTCTCGGGAAAAATTCTCGCACCCCCCCACAACTGGGAAAAAATTCTTGTCTCGTCGAGAAGAAATTCCGGAGGAATCCCCAAATTTACGAGGGCGGCGATCCGAGATGACGCGAGTTACGTCACAGCCCGAAAAACGAAGAACGCGACCGGAAGTTCCTCGAGGATCGGCAGTTCGGACGAATATCGATAAATCTGCACGACGCGAGATGACCGCTGACAAATCGGCCAACGAATCGGCAAAGCGTCGAAAATCGGTTACGTTCACCTCCAGCGAGGAGGAGACTGATTCGCAGCTGGAATCCGAGAGCATTTCCGGTTCCTCGTGTAGCGAAGATGAGAACGAAGAAAACGAACGATCTCGCGTAGATCAGCGAAACGATCGGTTTCGCGTCGAGGAAAAAAGCTGGAACTGCGAGAAGGGACCCGTAGAAAACGGACTGGAGCTGATCAATTCGAAACTTCGGGAATTGGGCGTCGATCCGGAATGGCGAGGAATCCCGTACGCCACATTTGCACAAATATTGGAAATCATTAGACATCACCGGAACATCAATTCCAAGGTAAATATATTTTGATCCTTAAAAGCATCACCAATTGTGTCTACAAATTCTATCAAGATCCACCCTCGATTTTTCATAAAAAATTGAAACTAACAAATTAACGGATTCTAAATGCTTGTATTCAAGCCACCCATAACAACCGTCCTTCTTTGTACGTCTGACTGTCGATTTAACCCCGAAAATAATCCCCCCCTCCAAAAAACATTTCGCCGTCACGATTAATTGATCATTCGATCGCTCCGTTGATTTATCGAATAGAAATATCGAAACTTCGAAGATATAAGACGAAAGCTGATCCATGAGTTGAGTCGGAGGCTCGCCAAGAAAGAAAAGGAATGTAGAATCGAGGATACGAATAGCGAGCGTTCGCAACTCGGCAGATTGGTCACCAACGTTAAAAGCAAAGTTTCAAAAGCGCTCACCATTCTTGAGAAAAATGACGGTAAGAGTTGCGTTCGTTCAGTCTTTAATTGGAGCGTCGCGTGACACGATATTGTTGCGCGTCGCGTGTTCAGATCGAAACTTTTATTTTGTTTCCATTTTTGTCAGTTTTTTTTTTCGCCAAATCATTAAACAGCTCGAGCATATTTGTTGAACCTTCGTAAATTTCAGATTACGCGATTCATGCGTTTTTTTCATCCTCCGTTCCATTATCATTGTTATTTTGAATTTGGTGCCTTGAAGACTTATTTTTTTATTATAATAATCATTGCAGTTATTAATGGAATTGGAATGTTTTCTCGTTACTTTAATAATTTGATTCAATGAAATAAACTGTAATTGTATTCTGATTTCTCTCATTAACCAATTCCTAATTTGACGAAATAAATAAATAAAATACATCAGTATTATTTTTTAATAATAATCTTTTTTCATAATTAAAAAAGAATTTAAAAAATATAAAAGAATAAGAGAATTGAATTCATTCGAGTTTTAATTTCATTCATTTACATGTTATTTTGATGTTTACTTATTCCATTGGATTAATTGTTGAATCAATCAAATAATTGAAAATCGCAATAAAATGAAATATCGCTTTTTTGTCACGTTTGATTTTCGTTTGATTCTGTTATTCGCATCACGATTCATAAATAATGAATCGTAAATGAAGCTGATTGCTAGACGATTCTCATTCGCAGTGTTAGAAAAAAAGAAATGACCTCGTTTAAATCGATTAATTCATCGTTGAAGGTTCGTACGTTGCGAGGCCAGTTTCGTTGGTGACGAAGAAATCAGTGGTTCGGGAGAACGACGAATCACGCAAATTGGCCGTGGATCGTTCACCCCTGAATAAATCGAGGCCAAAGTCAAGCGCCGCACCGAGGGAGCCAAAAAAGTCATTAAACTCTCGAGAATTCTTGAGTTCGGAAGATTCTCACGAAACGAACGACGATTCGTCGAGAAAACGAAATTTCGCGAGAGCGTCGTCAAACAGCAAGCAATTATCGCACTCTTACGAGAGTATAAAAGATTTCATAAACGACACGAATCCGCGTCACGCGCGATCGATCTTTAATGTTTCCTCGGCCGGAATCGTTAGCTCGACGCCACAAAAAAGTAACGATCTCCCCGTTGGTGATAGCGAGAGGAAAAACGGAGATTCATCGACGATTCGAAGAGAAGTCCGGGAACGCGACCTCGTCAATCAGGACAGCGTTGATTCGCCAAAAAACAACGGCAAAAGTGCCCTCAAGCCCAGCGGATCGATCGCCAATCTAGCCAAAAAGAAAGTCCTCTTCGACCTTGAAACGACCCGAAGAAACGATCAGGAACCATCCATGTATCCGGATGAACCGACCAATCACGATCCGAGGGACAGCAGCGAGAGCGACTTCGATATATCGAGGTATCGATATACGTATCGATCGAGTTTATACTTTTTTCTTTTTCTTATCGTAGATACCTCTCGTACACGAAAACAATTTCGCTTTTGCGCAAACGCAGAAAATTTCAATTTCAATGGAAATTTGCCCGCTGATTACGAATTTGAGGTTAGAATACCGATTTTAACGATACACGGTAACCGAGGGTTGTCTTTTTGCTCGCGGTTGCGAATTTGAGGCTAGAATATCGAAAGAAAATTCAAAATCGAGCGAATCGAGTAAAGAACTAACATTGTTTCGTTGGTTAAGCATTCGGGACGAGAAAGAGCAAGCCTTCAAGGACGAATCAGCGCAGGCCTCGAAAGTCGTATTGCTGAAGACATCGCAGAGCGAGAAAATCGCCCAAATATCCCAGCAAATTGAAAAGCAGGTAAGATCGAGACTTCCATATTTCAAATTCCTTGTTTTTACAACTATTTTCATTCGTAATTCCAGCTGAGCGTTGCTCGACGAAAACCGGCCGGTGCCGTGGAAGCTATATTCATCGAAAAATGTAGTCTTCCAACCGACAACAAGGATTCTCCGATCGACGTTTATCCCAGTTTCGAGGGCTCCATGAATCCAACCGCGATTGATCAAAATCGCGCTTCGAGTTGGAAAACGGACCCGGCGAGCAAAGGCGACGAAATCGCCAATTTGGACATGGACATCGATGAGTTACTGCGATTGGAATGAATCCAAATTTGTTTCTTTTCCAAATCAAACACCTCAGTACAAAGACTTTTTGTATATCCGTCCAATCATTATCGATAATCTTGTTGCGAGGAAAATCCAAACTCGAACGGACCTCGATTTTGCCATTTTATCGACGATACCATTTTTTTTGGTACATTCAGTAACGAACGCACATATCTAATGTAAACTAAATCCAAAGACTGCATTTTTATTCGTGTAAATTACGTAGCTTCGTTCTATTTATTGAATAACGTTATTTATTTATTTATTCGAATTCGAATCGAATTATATTCGATTTATATATATATATATATATATATATATTCGAATATTATTGTGATATAATATTAGAAATATTTAATATATGACGCAACAAAGAAATTCGAATCGATATATATGTCGAATAAATTCGTTATATTGACATCGATATAACTATATCGATTCAATTCGATATATATACTAATCAAATCGAATTTGACAAAAACAATAATTCACAGATTAATTTTCCTCTGTGGGATTCGATTGCAACTCGATTCGATATTAACTTTTCTCTTTTACACATTTTTGAATATATTTGCGTTTTGAAGGAGAGAAAAAAAACGTTTCACCGTTTTCGCCATTTAACGAGCACAATTAGGTATTTCGTTGACACGCACGTGTGCCTTTGCGAAAGACGAGGGAGGTTTCTTTGGCATTCGTTGTCAGATGGCCTTCATTAATCGCACATTCCAATAGCAATAAAAATTGAAATTTGAATAAACGAAAATTGAGTTATATCAATTGGTACTTTTGGATCATTTTTATTCATCCATATAACGATGAATTTTCGAAGAGATTTTCAAATTTGATAATTTCGGGGAAAATATTTCGTCGTCGTTTTCTTTCTCTTTTCTTTCATCCCTTCGTCGCGGGGGCGAACGGGAGACGCGCGCGTGGACGCGCATGCGTTTTCCTCGTTACCGAGTGGGGATTGATCACGAGAGAAACAGGGACGAGGAACTCAACCCTCCAACGTCCACCAGTCACGTCCGTGCGGTCACGAAATTTTACGCGAATATTGAAATCGCGCGTTCCGAACTCGATATCCGGAAAAACCAAAAAAAAAAGTCGCAAAAAAACACGATCGCAGTCGTTCTAATTATTGGCAAAGACAATTGGAAACGACGAAAAAAATAAGAAAAAGCTAGTGCAAGCTCAACGTGGATTTTTCACTGTGCTGGATTCGTCGGCCGTTTTCATGAAGGAGCACCTGTGAGTCAATGACCTCTCTTATTAGCGTTTGCACCCAACTTTACGTTACGTCGAACGTGCCCAACTGTTTTCGACAAACGAAAAAAAAAAGAGAACGAGATTGAAAACTCGCAGCATCCAAATTGAAACAAAAAATCTCTCGTTTTATTGTTTTATTTCTAATCGTATTTTTTTTTTACGAAATTTTATTTTTCATTTCGACCATTCATATTATTGGCACTTTTTTCGAAAATTTATTCAATAGAATTAATCTCAATTAAGCGATTCTTACAAAAAAATATTTTTCATCAAATTAATTTCCCGAGGAATGAACGCGAATTGAAATTCGGTCGAAATTAATTTTGTTCGTTAAACTAATTACCAACTTAATATATTTATATTAATATATGATTTATTAGATATATATTATTATTACATATAATTTCATATATTTTTAAAAGATATCTTTAAAAAAGAATATAAAATAATATAAATTCAAACGAGAAGAATCTCAAATTTTTCGAATAAAAATAGTTATTAAAAAGTACACAACTGTCGATTAAAATAAATATAAAACATAAAGAATTAATTGTTTACCTGTCGTTCTTTTTTTTTTTTGCATGTAAATTATTTTACTTTGTGTTTTATTTTTTTACGTTTTATTTTTTTCCCCAGATTGATTTACGTTTGCTCCTCCCGGTTCAGACGAATTTCCGTGAAATTGTAGAGCTACCCTGACGTCACGGAGACACTCGTATCGATTCACGTTCCAGAAGACGTCTCCTTGTAAATCGTCCCTCTCTTTGTTATCTGTTCCCAGGTACTTCATTATTTAATATTTGATGCCGCACGTCTGCGACTATTCGTGTTTCGTCGTTATTATTATTATTATTATCATTATATATTTATATATTGATTTCTGGGCAAAAAGGGCCAAGTCAAGGGTCCGAAAGCCCAAGCAAATGAACGAAATGCTGAACACAATCAGTCTTCGATTATTTCTCGATTACTCGGAATAATTAAAATCGAATTATCACTTGTTTAACGCAAATGACAAAATGGTTCCTTCGGGCCGTTAAGCGCGAAGGGCCGCCCTAAGGGACCAAACAAAAAACCAAAATCTTGCAGTTACATGTCAATTGTTCGAGAAATTCCCAATTAAAGTATTGATCGTTCATCACGATTGACGAAGGATCATCCCTTAAGGTTCTTCGAGTCCAAAGGGTTCGATCAATGCTTCGAATCGAATCCCTTCGGAAAATCCGAAGGGCTCGAACGGTCGAATCGCAAAAGGGACTATATCCCTCAAAATACCATTCACCCAAAGAACCGATTAAAAATTCGTCGTTTTTTTTCAATTCTTCCGTTCAAAGAAAATCGTCCCTTAACATGCAAAAGGGTCGATTGAAGGACACGATGGGTCAAACCGCAAATTTCCTTTCCCGCAAACCCTTCCAATTTTCAAAAACTAAAAATTCATCTCTTTATTAATTCAGCCCTTAAAACAAGAAAATCGTCCCTTAAGATGGAAAATGGCCAAGGGGAAGGGTGCGCGCCTCGCTGGCGCACACCGTCGAGGGTGGCGGCCGAATGGGGCGGCGGAGGGGGGAGTTGGTTGTGCGAGTCGATAAAGTACAGCCATCGGAGCTCTCGGGCGAGGGGAGGGGCGAGTCGCCGTGCGCGCAGCTCGCTCTGGTGGCGCTGCCGCATTACACTCTTCTCTTCTCATTCTATCTCTCTCTATCTCTCTCTCTCTCCGCCTCGATTTCCCGACGAAACTTCCGAGAGGATTCGCGCCGGAAAATTATTCATCGCGAACAATTCGATTTTTTTCTCGTGAACGTGATCCGAGATATAAGTCTAGAGCCGTCCCTCGAGGGAGGGGGGATAACGAGACAAAAAGGGAAAAAAACAAAGGAACGTCCCGCAAGGGCGAAAGGTCGCGAAGCCTCGGGGGTTGGCGAAACGGGACGAGCCCTGCAGTGTCGTCGGACTTTACTGCAGCGCAATGGAAATGGCCACATCCAAGGAAATCCAATCGAGGGTACACTCGAATACAATCGTTACGATCCCTCGAACGAAATAAATAAATCTTGTCCCGTGTGCGAAAATAAATCCGAAGATTACGATCGATTCGTTTGACAGTTTTCTTCGTTGAGTGAATATTCTTTGTTTCTTCCTTTTTTTTATGAGTTTATTTTTTTTCTCGCTGCAGAAACGAGGGGAACATGCGACGAGAGAACGAGCCGGTCTCGACGACCCTCGACGTGGGATTGAACAATAAGTGAGTCCTCTACTAGTTTTGTTTAGTCGCGGACAAAAAAAAAATACATACGCATTTAATCATCGAGAAAACGATGGGAAAGAATAAAGAGATCTTGTCATTCTTGTGTCACGGTTAAACAAGTAAGAATTAAATAATCCTAATCTCGTTTATTTTTCGAAAGATTCTTTTATTAACGATCTTCGAAAATTGGTTATTTTATTTCATTTATTTATCACGAAAAAATAAACATATTCGATCACCCAGCTTCGAAAAACATAGAATTACGTAGGAAATTTCAGAGAAAATTTAGATTATTAAAAAAAAAATTGATTATTGAATTATTTTAGAAAAAAAATTGTTTATCGTATTATTTTGGAGAAAAAATGGATTATCGGATTATTTTAGTATAAAAATGATTCCAATTAGAATTATTAGATTATCATAATTATAATTAGTCGATTAGATAATATTATAATTCAATGATAATTCAATTCCAATTAGAAGATGATATTCGATTGATGTAATTCGTAAAGAAACGAAAAATCGAATAATCAATTAAATTCAAATATAAAATGATATGTTCAGTCAGCTGGAACGTGAGAGCCAATCGCCCACTGGTTCGGAAGACATCGAGAACGATAATTTTTGGGAGACCGACAGCGTTGGTTTGTCAGCAAATTACGACTGGTCCAGCGAGAGTTCCTCTTCCGTTGACGATCGTACGTACGGAATGTCCTCAGAATAGATTTACGAAAAGACGAAAAAATTAAAGAAAAAAAGAGAAGAATAAATAAGTTCTCTCAATATCCCAAACAAACCCAAACAAGGCAAAAGATATAACGAATAAAATCCCATAGTATTAAAAATAAATATGGGACATGGAGGAGCGAAGTCGCGTGTAAAACGCGTAACGAACTCGGTCATGACGTAATCCAAGAGGCGTCAACGAGAACGTTCGAGTCAATCGTTCCCGCCCAACTGAACAAAAGCGAGAAAAAGCCCGGCGCCCGTTCGCATTGCTAAAGTACTCGCGAACAATTACTTTTCGTCGCGTTGAATTTTCAAACTCGTACGTTTCTCAATTAATTGCAATTCAATTTCATTCAGTTCATTTATTCCAATTCAATTTTATTCAATTCATAAATTTCAATTTAATTCCATTAAATTCATTTATTCATTTCAGTTCAATGTAATCGATTAAGTTTCAATTTTCAATCTTTTTTCACGATAAAAACTACAAACACAGAATTGAAAATAAAATTGTTTCCAGGCGAAGAATCGTTGCCGGAATACGGATGGACCGACGATAATGATCAGCAGGACAACCGTACGAGGAATTGGAAGAGCGACGAAAGATCGGGCCAAATAAGTACCAACGTAAGATCCCCGACCGGGAAATCGAGCGGTTACTATTGGAGTGAAAATGACGGCGACGGGAGCGGAACCCGCGACGAGGAAGAGGCTAATGAATACAACAACAACGAGGCAACGGTCGTTCATCGTAATCATCGTTCCTCCTCCATCGCCGGAGGCAGTATAAATCAATTGGATGTTCGTCGGAACAACGAGCAAAAACTGTTTTACGAAAAGTCGAAACTCAACATTGAAGTTAGTACGAACGAACTTCCGGTCAGCAATTATGAGCAATTAAGCAATCATAATTGTGTCTGTAATTCCTAATGAACTGTTTGATAAATTCCAAATTGAGGGATTTCCTATTAATCGCGATAGAAGTAAAATCATCTCTCTTTCGGCCATCGGATTCCAATCAATCCCAATGGACTCCGTCTACGATATAATCATTTTTAAGGATATCCGGTGATTTTTTTTCAGAGCGTCAATTACCTGTACGAAGGTGTGCTGCCACCAACGGTCAAGTGTATGAACTACGTGAACAGTATAAAAGCATCATCGAGTTCGGAAGAGTTGTTACCATTGACTCCGGACGACGAAGAGGAGCCGGATATTTCATCAGATCCATCGCGAATCCCGGACATATCAGCTGATATCAACAATACCGATGAAATCGTCCGTTCGAACGAGAAAATCGAAGTTTCCTCCTCGAAGACATCCGGTTGGCCCCTGGTACCAGAAGAGATAATCGAATTCGTTGAATTGACGAAGAGCGTCAAGGAGTCCATTCAATTTCCGGAAATAGAGGATATCGCTGATACCGGAAGTCCCGGTAATCCGGAAGTTCAGACTTCTTCACCGGAAACCTCGTCACCTTCATCTTCGTCATCATCCTCGTCATCTTCATCATCTTCATCGTCTTCGTCGTCTTCTTCATCTTCATCGTCATCGATCGAGCATATCGATCTAATGCGCGAAGCGAAGGAACTGACGATCGATCAAAAGTCCAAACTTAGCGAAATCAAAAAGTTGCCTAGCTGCTCGATCAAGTCCGATTCCGCGGAGGAAGATCAGGAGGGTGATAATTCGTACTCGAAAATCGAAGAGATCGATCTTCTCTCGAGTATTGGACGCGACATCGGTGTCAACCTCGAAAAATACGTTCAACCGGTACCGGACGTTGTCGCGATGGAAACCATGAAGCAAACGGCTCCGAGATCCATGCCGACTTCCGGTCTCCTGAAACAGCACCATCATCAGCAAGACTCCATTAATCGACCGGACACCAACAAGCTCGTCGATAACGAAATGCCAGATGTTTCGTCGGCCAGCCCGGATACGAGGAAAAAAGAAAAAATGGCGAGGAATCAAGCACGCAGGAGGCAAACGACGATCGCTTCCGGACAAACGCGGAGACCGGACAAACGGCGGGCCGATCACATCGTCGATCCTGGCTCGGGTAATCGTCATGTTTTTTCTGCTGAAAATGATATATTTATATATATATATAGATATATACTTATTTATTCATTTATTTATTTATATTTAATTTAACATGCATATATAATTATTAAATATCTTTTTATTTGATTGCATTAATTATTCAATATTGAATTAATATAAACTTAATGTTATTTAATTAATACCTTAGCAATCGCTACATATCGAATTCCAGGTGGCTTCGATGTGTACAACATCGAGACGGCGATGCCAAAAATCGACCTCGACGCCATAGAGTCTCATCTCAGAGCTGCACGGGAGGAAGAACGACGGGTGAGTCTTTCTTACTTTGTCATAAAAAATTATTATATACAATAATGATACTATAACTAATAACAACATTTTTTAATTATTGGTGAAAAATACAAATGTCTATTTTTTATATAACTAAACAAAGTAAAGGCAATTAACTCGGATCAATAATACTCTAATAATATTGACAACTCTGAATAACAATAATAATAATTGAATAATATCAGTATAATTAAATAAATATACGAAATAATAAATAAACATCAGAAAAATATAATTGTTATTATTAATACGAGTTTGCTGCCATCGAAATTATTTTTATTCAAAAATTTGTAATATGTTTAGTTGCGCACGACGGGGCGTTGTTTCAAGAAAAAAAATTCTCGCTCGTATTTTGTTCTTTGCTTTTGTTTTATTTCTCAACTTTTTCTCGATTTGTATAGAGATCCGTTCTCACGAGGGGGCGAGAGCTCGAGAATGAAATAATGATCATCGAGTTTCGAGTTTCTTTCCGAGTCTCCATGCCCCCGCTCGCACACGCCTTCGTATATCTATCTCTTTCTTCGTCTCCCTCCCCTGTACTATCACCGGTGCATTCCCGCGTTCCCAATAGCTCCTCTTCCCGTGAGCGAACGTACTTATTTTCGGATAAAACGAAACTGCGCTCTTCCAAATGAAATATTACTGCATGGTGATCACGACGGTCGAGTGGGACGAACGACTTTCTTTTCTTTCCTATCTGCCGTTGATCCCACTACTCGAACGACTCAAAAGCTCTTCGTCCTTATTGGGCGATGTTGGAAGCACGAACGATCTTTTTTTCTTATTTTTACTTGTTACTGGCCTTTTGCAGCCACTGCGAGGCGCGCCATCTGGAATTTCGCGATTTTTGTGACAAATACGAATTCAGCGGCCTCGAAAACCCCTCGATATGAATTTTTATGAAAATCCGTCAGTCTTTGCGGTTTTCGGGTAGTCACGGTCGATCCGCTATTCTAAATAGTGCAGTTTTGAGGTTAGATCCGAATTCAGCGAGGTCGAAAACCCCTCGGTATTTATTCGCATCGAAATCTGTCGAATCTTGATTATTTTGCTTATTCACGTAACGTCCGCCATTTTAGATGTTGCAATCTATCGTTGCTCGGAATCAGCAACTTTTCAAATATCAAAGGCCCCAGTATCGATTTTCATCGAAATTCGGTCAACGTCGTTTCGCGGGTCGCGTTCTATCAGCCATCTTCGATTTCGTATTTCTCTTATTCATGTCCGAAACGGAAGTGACCGACATAAAAAATCTGGAATGATCGGAAGTTTTAAAAGAACTTGGTCGGATTTTTGGGTTGTGACCTGAATCTATCATATTCCAAATATCGCCGCACTGAGATTCATTTTTTCGGAATTTCCACGAAAAGACTACGGAGAATCTGCTCCCGCTTTGGCTACGAGTAATTGTCAATTTATCTGTACTGTGAATCATCCACGCGAAGGAAGGGAATGACGAGACGGGAACGTTAGCGCGCATTGTTCACGCGAATGGCCAATGACTCTTCTATCAGCTCGTTCGCAGACGCACGTTTCCATGAACCGAATGTGATCCGGATGAGGTAACTCTGTGTGTAGGAAGTTCGTATCCACGCACTGTCGCGAGTGGCATTCTCGTTTGCGGTGGCGCTCGCATTGTGTCGTGTGTCCGTTTCGTCGCGATTCTTCGGTTTCATCTCGGGTTCGTAATAACGAGATTCCGCGATCCTGTTCCGCTCGACGTACGTATCCGGACGGAACGCGTGCTTCCGGTTTCGCTCCCTCGTTTTGCCTCGTTAGAGGCTTCCGTTTCGCGGATAAAAAAATGTAAATCGAATGAAACCGAGAACTGGAGTGTATGGTCTTCGCGATAGTTGTGAAATCGGGATCCACAATCGCGAACAACACGAAGTGGTGCACGGCGGAGAAACGCCGTACTAGAAAAACATGGCGGCGCGCTCGCGGCTACCTCGAAACTTGAAAACGACATTTGTTCGAAACGGCTCAATGGAACAACACGATATTTTAATATCTTGTGGAACAACGTGGCAGGCATATTATATCGAAACTACGGTTTTATCACGTACACGAGATAATTAAAAAATAAAATAATGCCATTTCGGAGAAATTCAGTTAATCGATAAACGCTCATTTTTTATTGAGAATTTTGTTTCGATATACCTCGCAAACTTCATTTCGAAGTTTCGAGAATTCAATATTCGCGTTGACCTTTAACCGATCTCGTGGACGCTGCGAGAGAACGTAATTTCGTTGGTAAAATCGATACACAGCGGGCGAATGCAAGAGATTACACACTGATACAGATGGACCACCCGATGTTCGCCCCCCTCTCCTAAATTGCTCGAGCTCGGTAGGGGTTCCGTGCACACGAAGTAAAGGGCGATCCCCCTTGTGATTTCGCGTAGGGTGCGAATAACCCCCCGAGGGGTCTGGGGGGGTCGAATGAAAAAAGAGTCGATGAAAACGGCGGTACTATCGTAATCGCCGTTAGTCCCGAGGCAAGTGGTTTGCGCCCGCGCCTTCTCGCGCATCCGAAGCCTCTATTAATAATTCATGAAAGCAGTGGGAAGTGCAGAACCCCGACGCGAGCGCCGCCGCACGGACAAACCTAGCGCCTCCGTGTGTTCCACTTGCGCGTGTGCGTGCTTTCTCGACGCTCTTGTATCAGTCGTGACTCGAGTACCGGCTAAGCGAAGTACACGAGGATGCGGAAGAGAAAAATTGCCCGCGACTTTGAACTACGAAATATCGTCGCGTTGTAATACGTTTATTCGATGCACTCTTCATAAATGCCAGAGAAATTTGTTATAAAATCTCAATAAATTACCAATAAATTTATAATAAATTACGATAAATTCTCAATTTCCAATAAATCGTCGGTAAATTTTCAATAAGGTGTCGATAATTTCCGATAAATTCTACAAAATAGTGAAAATTCTCAATCAAACAAATCGACGTTTTCTACGAAAAATATACAGGCTAAACATAATTTCCGGAAGCAAAAAATTATACGAAAACCAAAAACTTTTTTAATCGTCGATAGAACCGTTGAAGAATAAATTCTTTTTCGTGACTTTAAAAAATTATTGGACATCGTTCAATTACGTAAAATTACGTTCGAAAGTGTAGTCATGTAGTCAGTGATGACCCGAACATTCGTGGACACAGCGGGTTTGATGACGCGCAGTGATCAAAGTGACGAATTTACACCGCAAACTGATTTTGTCGCCATGATGCACCAGAGCATAGCGCGCCATCGTCCGGCGATCCGGCCAAAGGATCTCGACCTCTCAGGAAACGCTTACGCGAAATTCGCTCAGGTACGCTCGCGAGAGAAAAACATCAAACATTAATAAAGGGGGTAGAAGGAAAGTGGGCGGAAGTTTATTGCGGCTATAAGAAGTTTCCTCAGCGATCGCCAGTTATCGCGATTGAGAATACGATCAGACTGTCACGCTCGGCGGAAAACTCGATGGCTCTTGCGGACAGTCCCGAGCCCGCGAAGGCGAAAATGCACTCGAAGAGGTGCAAGCTCCCTCGAGTGGCGGAGAAACAAAAGAGGCGCTCGAGAGAGGGAGGTTAGGAATTTTACGCTGTCGAAGGAATTTCTATCTTTTTCGTACTATACGAAACGCCAGTTCGCAATTTAGCGAAAAAAAAATTATGCAGAAGTGCCTCGATTTTTCCATTATTCGGGATCATTCAATAATGGAAGAACGGGCCCGGATTAACGGAACGGAGATTTAACCTGTATAATAATAAACCCGAGCTACATAACAGTTCCGACCCGGTGGGGTACGTATTACGAACAAACTCGTCGATCGCGTCTATGAATATCAATTGCAATGACATAATTCATCGACGCGAAGACCTTCAAAACTTAAAGTCCGAGAGCGGGGCAGGAGGGGAGTGGGTGGGAGAACACCGGGTCGCTGGCCGTTTGAGGAAATACGTGCAACATGTGTACACCGGAAATATATATACAAAGCTGATAAAAAAAACATTAATCCGTCAATTATCAATGAACGAAGTTAACATGATGTTTAATTATTTATCTTGATATTTTGATTATGATTACAACGATGCCGAAGACGATAATTATAGAAATGATAATGATTATGATGGTAATGAGGACGATAATGGTGATGGTGATGATGACGATGTCGGAATCGATCATGATGGTGGAAATGACGCAGACGATCGTGCCGAAGTCGTCAATGATGATGATAACAAAAGCACTATACGATAACACAGAAAATATAAAAAAAATATTCCAACGGGTAGTTTTAAAACGTGTTTGCGTTGTCGTCGAGGAACACGCGAAAATGCCAAAAGTTTCCGAACCTACCTTCAGTCGAACGAAGTGCGGCCATGTGTCACCGTGGCGCGGCGGTGGACGAGGGGGAGTAGGGCGGGGGGTGCTGCTGCTGTGTAGCGAGAGCAGTTTGCATGACCGACCAAGCGCGACCACCTCGCCAGAAGTGACTTTTGCTCTCCTATCGTAAACAAACGAAGAAGGAAAAAACAATCGATACGAAATATTCTTCACGAGATATGCACACAATACTTCGATTTTCGAGAATCCGTGGGTAACTATTGACTCGAGGATGAACCGAGTGAAAGTTTATGGGGAAAACTGAATCAAAGATTTAACAAGAAAAAGACGCGCGCCTTGGACGCGATCTGTGTCGTTTCGTTATGACCGGAGGCGTGGAAAAACTCCTACCTCGCTGCACCGTGCGCTTGTTTCCATTTTTTTTTCTCGTTTCGTTTTTCTATGTCTTTTTAACTCTTTTTTATCCTTCCCTCTTACACTTTTTTTCGCCTTCACGGAGGCACGGGCTCGCCACTTTCACTGTGACGAGTAGTCTCTGTACACACCGCTCTCGCCGCGATTTCGCAGTTTCGCGAGACTGCGCGGACAGCCACGACGTTTTGCACCCCGCGCGCGCTATACCCTCCTCTCGATTTTCGGTAATAACAGAAAATTCGACATTTGAAAAAAGAAACATAAAAATTACAGTCAACTTCAGTGAACAGCGCGTAGGAAGTTTTCTACCGGAAGGAATATGAAATTTTCGTCTGCCCGATTCTCTCCGGCTGACTGAGAAGGGAGGTGGAAATTTAATGCTCGATCGAGAAACGATCGAAGTGCAATGTCGATTGTAAAAACGGTGCGAAAGTAAACGTGACGGTTTTACTTATGCGACCAACGAAAAAGTTGAAAAAATCTCGCGCAGGTGAAAAGTGACTTCGAGAATTACGAGATAAGTTTCATCTCTCCACTCCCCCCTCCTTGCCGGCCAAAAAAATAGTTCATGTACGTTGAAATGAACGGAAGTTGTCCAGAATCACTGTGACTGACTCCCTGGTTAAAACAGGAAGTTACAAGCAAAATCTATTTTACCAACCAAAAAAAAAACGTTTTTTTGACTTACCGATCGAACTTATTGACGTTTTGGCCACTTGAAAAAAAAAATAAGAAGAATCCAATCAGATTATACTTAGCCTATTTGAAGAAGCAGAAAATAAGGCCAGCGCAGGTAAACTAAAAAATGGGTAGCAATGGCAAATGGCCAAGGCATTACAAAAAGGATTCGCGTTTCGTTGCCGATCTCTACACCTTCACGTACGACAAAGACCTCGATGTCGTGAGTTCTTTTTCTCTGTTTTTTTTAATGTTCCTGTTATTCATCGTTACGGTTTTCATCAAGCTATTATTACAGTGACTTATTCGCTGCTACGATAACCTCTTCGATTTTTCGCTCGACCTCGGATCAACTTTTGCCGATACCTCCCTGCTATCGCGCGTTAATGTCGGACACTATATATAATAGCTACGCATGTTAATTCATCTATTATTAAACTCGTTGAATCAAACACGTTTCGCTTTGTTTTCTTGAATGAACGTTGAGGCACGAAAAAATACGCCAATTAAGGTGATGAAATATTGACGCTACTTTTGCGCGCATGTTATTATTATCATTATACAGGAATGCACTTTGTTACAGTTTTTACCGTTTAGACAATTCAGTAAATATGAGATTTGGTGATTTTTATTAATTTGTTTTTTATTATTGTGAGGATAAAAACTTTGAGTTTGTTTTTTTGTAAACCGTACATTTTTAGATGATATGTGACATTATGGTGATTAATCATTGCCAAAAAATATGAATTATTGCCCATGTCCGACATGATTTACGAACAACAACTAGAATTTAAAAATTTACCTCATAAAATATTGAAAATCGTTGTACTGTAAGGGCGATTTGGATGCCTCCCAATATCAAGCATCGAAATTTTACCTGTGTACGTTTCGTCTCTAGACACCCCGTATATAGAATTTGAATGCGAGAAACCCCAATATCCGTTTCGAAGGTTAGCCCCGTTACGATCGCAATCGCTCGATGACAACACGCCCGACAATTCGCTAACCGAGTGCATTCACCCGAAATGGTTGAAGCACCACCTACCTTTCGACGAGCGAAAGAAAAGAATCGATAGTGATACATCAATATTTCAATTCGGAAGAATAATTCTAAATTGATTCGATCAACGCAGCTGTCGAAAGCGATCAAATTTTTAGGTTATTTAGAATCGAACTTTCATGCGACGCCATTTCGTTTATTTGGGACCGTGCATCTCGTATGTAATTGCCCTATTAAATTCACCGAGAGTCCGCAAATGGATGTTGCGCTTTCAGAACGAGTAATTAGAGGGAAATGCGACGCGCACGATCGTTTCTAAAGATGCATCCGATGAATACGCGTACGCAGGTTGAATCGACTGGTGAATGGACAAATAACGAGTATAACAATATCGCAAGAAATCGATTTCAACTGATTTTTTTTTCCACGAAGTTACAATTATTCTCATTTCTATCGGAAATTATTATTCTTCGCTAATTTCAAATAAAAAATCAGCATTTGCCCGTAGATGGAACCACCAGTCAGTCGAGACATTTTCCGGCGCGTCGGCCGTGAAAAAACGCCGAAGAATAACAAAGGGAAGAAAATGTCAGAACTCTTGTGTCTCGGTTACCGCGTCGATATTATTTTTCTTCCGCCATTCAGGAGTAAAAGTAAAATTATCCGGGGTCGAGGTAATCGCAGATTGAGCACTGAGGAAGAAAAAAAATTGATAAAACCGTAACGGAGATAAGAGGTCGTGATAAGGTTAAAGAATTACGTATCGAGGACGTCACCGTTTTGCTTTACGTTGTTCAGGAGAACGAGCGAGTCGCCGAGGTTGTCGAGACTGTCGCGGCCGGTCATGAACAACAAATCCCTAATATTTCCGACAAGGAAGATCTCCTTGCTCGTTTCAACAGACTTTTAGCGGGTGACACGAGTGTCTCCTATCAGGTGTGGAGCGAAAAGAATTAAAAAATGAATCCCGATTTGGGTAGTCGGCAAAATAAAAAAATTACAAGGGTGTCAAGCATTGGATGATTTCTACCTTGTTGGATGGAGCTTATCAACTTTTTCAAGCCACCGCTTCATTTCCCATACCTATTCTACTGTTTCCAAGCTTTTTTTGCACTGGGCGAACCCAAACGAGTGACAAAATGCTCAAACCCAAAAAACTTAACCTAACAAATTATTTCTCAGTTACATCGTATCCCAAACCCAAAAAGCTCTTTACCAAATAATAACCACAAATTCAGAGGCTCTTTGAAACTCTTTTAGTACCTTCTAACCTCTTTTTCGTTCTTCGCGTAATCAATGTGGCTTCGTTACGATTTCAGCGTCGAAATGATCGAGAAGAAATCCGAAGACGTCTGGCAATGGGCCCGGACGCCGAGGATCTACGGACTGAACGAGGAAGAAAGCCGAGCCTCCAGTCGCGTCTTCAGAGTGGTACGTGCACAAATTTATTAGTATTATTATCATTATTATCGTTACTAATAAATATTAAATTGACTGATATCTTCAGCAAATTGCCGTTATCACCGATGATAGAGTGTCAGTCTGCTCGAGCCACAGTCAAGATCTAATGGAATACTCAATTATCCTGATTGTCATTAAAATCGTTTCTAATCGTATTTTGACATTGGCAGGTATGAATCTTCAGATTTGCTTCATGAATGAGACACCTTCAGACACAGAATCACCAGGTTCGGAAAATGACCTGTCGGGGTCTACCGTAGTGGCTGGTCGCTCGTTATCGTCGTCGTCGTCCTCGTCAACATCAACGTCTTCGTCGTTCGCAAATATGTTCCAACAGCAGCAGCACCAGTTAGCCTCGAGGCCCCAAGTGCTCAGTCTTCCACCGTTGAGGGTCGAGACAGGAGGTAACGCCTCAACGTCCACCTCAATGTTGTCGACTTCCGGGCCACTCGACGAAGCGGACTTTTTCACCCGTCAAGCGAGACTTCAAACTGAAGCGAGAATGGCACTCGCGCAGGCCAAAGAAATGGCACACATGCAAATGGAAGTGGAGCGACAGAGACTTAAACAGTCACCCATCACCGAGATGGTCAGGTCCAGCCTCGAAAAGGTACAAAACGCTCGAAAACGATTTTGTAACCTTCTTATTCTTCATTTAAAAATACCAACTGTTTCGTATCAGGTCGGTGTTCAATTGGGCGAGGATCGGCGCCGGTTGTCTCGCGTACTTTTGACCGAACTGAACGTAGCCCAACTCCAAGTCGTGGCCAATGATCTTCACGCGAGGATCGCGATGTTGAACGAGGCACTGGTCGAGGGTTTGCTCAGGAGGGACGATCTTCACATGGAGCAAGACTCGATGCTCGTGGACGTCGAGGATCTCACCAGACATCTGTAAGTTCTCGTTGTTTCGAAACCCCAAGAAAATAAATATGGAAGAAAAGAAAAAAAAACGAACGACAAAAGAAACTTTTGCGTCCTTGGCTTTTCTACGTCGAAGCTCGTGCATACTCGCTTGTTCATTTTTTTCATATCGCTGCGAATTTTTGTTTCGTTGATTTCTATTACTCAGCGTTATTGAAGTTACCGAAATCTTGATCGATGAACGTGAAAGACAAAATTATATTCGAAAATGCAAACATATCTTTGCTCTATTTTTTTTTTATTCAGCATTCATTTTTCACTCGCACAATCCATTATTTTGTTATTTACAAACGTCAATATTGCATATCTCAAATTAATTGAAGATATACAATCGAAAATTGCATTGAAGCTATTCTCTACGAATTCAGACGTGTTGATTAATGAAACATCAGTTGCTAAAATGGATGAATAATAAATCTCAATGAATTTTTTTCTTAAAATGGGGCGAAACATGATAAAAAACGAGAGGGCGTTTTTCGTTTGAATTTTGGCTGAGTAACCGTTATCGCGGCTACGTATTATCAGTTTTGCTCTTGACCGGCATAACTCCTCTGTCCTCTCCCACATTCCCAAAACTCTCCGTCGCTGTCAGTAACAAGTAGACGGTGAGTCCCTTTTTTTCTTTGCTCTGTCGGTTCGCAGAGGCGCCAAACAGGAAAGCCTGAGGAAACGCTCGATGAGGCAACATCAGCAGCAGCAGCAGCAGCAGCAGCAGCAAACGCAACAGCAACAAAACGGCGTAGCAACGACCTCGAAGAACTATCGTGCCAATAATCATGAAACCATAATGGCGAGGACGGCATTAACGCGTGACAAAATGATCAAATGCTTGTCGACCCGTCGAGCCGCGTAAAAAATGCAGAGCGACCGATTCGCGCGTTTTACACACACACAAGCAGACACAAACACAAAATTCACCGATCGAGTTTTCGATTGGAATCGTCTCTTCAGCCGCTGCGATTAAAACAAAAAAATGATCGAAAAAGAATTGAAAAAAGACACACACACACACACACACAGACATCAAAAAAATCAAACATAGTCAGCGATAACGAGAAAGAAACAATTTCGGCTTCGGAATCATTTTCATCGAACATACGTAACATTCGAAACGTTTTTACAGCTTGGTCGTTAGTTATTGCTAGAAATCCCGCGAACAATTTTAGAATTATCACGAGTTCTTATCCTCACTCGAGTTTGAAAAAGGAAAAAAAAAACAACTAATCATAGCTAAAACAACCAGAAGCTTTATCACGGGAATATAAAATGAAAAAAAAACAAGCCTCTCCAATAATAGCGATAGCATCGATAGAGGAAGATTAACAAAAGAGGTCTTCGGTGTTTTATATCAGAGTAAAAGTTGCCACGTTGTTCAACCCCCGACCCCCCGTCCCCAAACTGAGCCCCAATAAAAAAAACCTGTTCGTTCGATACGGCGCTTTTCCAGTCGCCACTTTCGAATCGTAAATACCCGAATTTCGGTAGAGCGGAATTTCGAGCGAGCTTGTACGTTCTTTCGCTTCCTGTATTAGATACGAGAAATAGGAAGAGCCTGGATCGGGTGATGCAACGGTATTGGAAAGCTAATGAAGTCTAATCAATATTTCCGGTACCCGGGACGATCGACTATGGAAGTTTAAAAAAAAAACGCTTCGCCGTGTACTCGGCTTTTCTTACAATTACCAAAAATAAGAAAAAGAAAACTTGATATTTCGTTAGCACAATTTTAATAACGAACCGTACTTTTTTGTCATAATTTAACGTTCGACTGTTTTGTCTTTCGTACTTTGAAAACTTAAAAAAAACTTCTTGATACGCTCAAGTCCATTTTCCTTCGCAATATTTTGTTTTCACCGGCTCCCTCATCGATGAGTGGAAATTTCGTGGATTTTTTTCTCATGGAAATATCGCGGTCAGCCATTGCTTATCACTGAGAACGATATGAAAACGCGATTAAAAAAAAGAAGCCGATCGCGTATTTCCAAGTGCATCTTCAATCTATATCCGCGGGGGTCGAATTATTCGAGATATTATTCAACAAGTCTCCATTCGCTGTTACACTCGTTCCCCGGATGTCAAAAATGAAAAAAAAATGTTAGAAACATGCCGGTACAAAAATATCGAAAAATCAGCGTCCCGAAACGTTGGAAAGAGGAAAAATCTTTCAAAAAACAAGCCCCCTCTCCCGCGCTCTTAAAAAAAACCGTGCGCGAACATTTCGAGAAAAAAGAAGAGAAACTTCATCAAGATTTGCATATTATCTACAAAATAGTTTTAATCGTAATATTAATTAATAATATACAGATTGTAAATACTAACTAAACAATAATAATAATAATAATATATGGTGTAACAAGTTTGTGGGTTTTGTTTAATTTCTTCTTTTTCTTTTCTTCCTCCTAAAACGTCCCGTCTCTCGCTTTTCTTCGCTGACTTTCTCCCGTTCAATTATTCGTTTATTTGTTTAAATCCATTTTCCGATTTTCCTCCTCCCCCCTCCCCTCCGTGGGAAATTCGTCGTTGTGGCGCGAAATGTTTAATTGTACAATATCGGTGGAAGAAAAAGGCACGTAGGACGGCGGGTAGGGACTCGCGTTAATTCTTCTGCGCACGACGATTGTCTACAAGCTTTGATATTTGAAAAAGTCAAAAAAAAAAAAAAAGAAAAGGAAGAAAAAAATCGTAACCGCGGTTCGACGAAACCGAGGACAAGACGAAAAAAAAAGAAAATCGGCGTTCTCGGCATAGGCAGTTTTGCATTTGCTTTCGGAGCACCAATGCACAAATCTTTGACGATTTGGCTATGTAAGCGTAGAAGAAGAAGAGGCAGCTTTGTTTTGGAAAGAAACAACGGATCCATGATTAATTCGCGAGGAATATCTCACCCAACTGGGGATTGAAATACAAGCCGCGTTAGTTGCCGATTTTCGCGTATGGAAACACAAAAAAGAAAGTATCAACTGTTCTTACTCCATCAAAGTATCGCATCAGGTATGACAAAAAATTAATGGCGTATTTTACATTGATCGCAAAATTTCGTGATTCAACGTCGCCAATTCTTCGAGCTGACCGGTAGCGTTAAAACAATTAAAAACAATTTTCCACAAAAAATGTCGCGTTTTTCTTAAAAACCGATTACCAAATGGCTGTAATTAGGGCGAAAACGTAGAGAAATTCGAGGACAATTGGCGAAGTTGCGAAATTCTCAGACCCGAGTCAAATTTGGGACGCTTTTGAATTTTTTTTTCGAACATTTTTTCGAACGGGTGGGAGAGTTCGATTTTTGTTTTCTTCTTGCACTCCGTAATAAGCATACGAATATAAATAGTCGAAACCGATCGTTTGACAAACCGACGATCAGCAGACGATTCTCCTCCGTTCCAAAGCTCATCGTGCATATATAAATATATGTGTGTTTGCTTCTTTTTTTCGTTTCTCGTGGTCCGCGAGAGAGATACTTCTCTCTCTCTTTTTTCCTTGCCTGGCTGGATAAAACAAATTTCTCAAATCACTCGCGCAACACATGATAAATCGCGAATTATTCTGTTTCATTTTTTACAACGACGTTGTCGTATCGATCATGTAGAAAAAAAAGAAGGAAGAAGAGAGAGAGAAATCGAAATTAAAGAGAAAAAAACAACCAAAAAAGGAATATTCATTTTCTAGACGCCTAAGATTCGGAGAAGTATTAACTAGTATAGTACAATGAAGCTCGACCAAGCGTGGTCTCTCGTTTTTTTTTCCGTCGTCGAAAAAGAAAAAGGCAACGAACGAAAAAAATATATATCCGCTCTCAGCGTCACAAATTCGCGATTCGTAGATTCGTTCATTTTTCTTCGTTTTCTTTTCTTTATGTTTGCAAGCTTTTCTTTTCTTTCTTCCTTATCCTCAACGTTTCATCCAATCAACGCAATTTAAATTATCCTATCCTTTCAAAATATATAAAAATAATAATACTATCGATCCGCGTGTTTTCATTTTGCATCACCTTCTTTCTTTTCCTTTGTTTTTTTTTTCTTCCCTTCTTCACTCGGACGTGAAATTTCGCGTATTGGACGCGTCTCTGCCACTCGATGGCAATTCCTAACGTCCAACGAAACGATATTTAGCGCCTAACGTTTACGCACGGGTTCTCTTCTTTTTACACGTTTTTAATTTTCTTCCGTCTCGATCCTCCGGTCAATCACGAGTGGCACGTCTCATCGATAGAGTCACTTGCTTTTCTTTCTTTCCTTTTTTCTTATCTCGAACACGATCGACTATCCGTATTTACACACGAGGAAGAGAATGAGATTCCTACACTCTCGATTTTCTTTTTTTGTTTTTTTTTCTGTTCCCATTTCAGATTCGCGTTTGGCTCCTCGCGTACTCGTCGCGTGGAAAGTTTTAGCGGTTTCTGAACTTTTTTTTCTTTTGGAAAAATGAAAATTGATATTTTCGTTCGCGTTCGTAACGGAGATTCTAGATTCAGCATTGTCACGATTTCTCCAAACTGATCAAAACTGACAAGAGGCACGTTGAATAAAAATCCGAGAAAATATAAAACACAAAAATAATTGGGTGTACGAGAGACAGAGGGAGAAAATATTCCTCGACGAGTAACGCGATAAAGTATCATTAAAAATCGTTGAGAGAAGACTGAGCAGTCAAAAAGGCAACAACGGGAATAACGTTAACGCGCGCACCAAAAAACGCACGGAATTTATCTTTCAAAATTCATTTCGTTAATTTTCCGCGGGAGAATAACACGACGAACTATGTACGATTAAATAGAATTTCTGGCCTTTGGTCGAGGCGGGCGCGGCTGATTAAATAATTCGAGCGGCCCGGAAGTCGAAATTTTCTGAGAACCGACCGATATCGAAGATCGCTACGTCGCTTTGGCCCCGTATCGCGCAGCATCGAATATGTTTGCTTCAACAATTTTTCACGTTTCTCTTTTTCTCGTTACGTTCCAATTTTTTCCTTCTTCCGTTTTTTCCTCAATTTTACTCGTTCGTGTGCGCGTGTCCATTCGGCCTTTCCGATCACCCACAAACATTCGAAATCGTTGGTTGGCCCGGCTCGTTTTTTTTTTTTTTCGTCGCTTCAATCGAACTCCCCGATGGTCTTCCAACGCTCTCGACGAAAATGATGAAATCCCGCTAATTCGCCGATGAGCTCGTCGATTTTTCGGATCGTGGAAGATCCTCCTCCGCCAGGCTGAAGGTGCGACGAATTCGTTGAGAAAACGAGCGAATGATCCCCCTAGGATATTTCGCGCGCTCGTAACTATCCCTGTTGACGATTATGCGATAATACGGGGCGCGATGCTATGGTCAGTTGCCCATACTCGCGTTCGCTGGCAGGGTCGCCGATCTCTGCTGCGCCGAAAGATATGGCTTGAGCGTTGATCTCGTAGACTCTCTGGAATTTCGTCCAAACGCGATGATGCATCATTGATCATTTTATATATGACAAACGATTATCGCGAATATACGACACTTCGTTACGCGTGGTAATCGATCGATTCTTGTTAAATAAAATATTGAGGGCGCGTCTCGACATTCTTACCGTTTCCAAGTTACGTATTCGTGTTAATTAAGCATAAATAGGGAAAGCGACTGGAATTAAAAAAATTATAACGACTAATATAATGCTTCAACGTCGCAAAAATGAAACTAGATTTCATAGTAAAAAAAAAATAAGAAAAGGGCGTTTAGTTGCGCAACCGAAATTCTTAATTGAAAGCACGAAAAAAGATTCAATTGTGGAAATGAGACGTTGTAGATTTCAGTCGAGAATTAAAAAGAGAGTAGAGACCGGTCGAAGGCCAGATGGGGGTGGGTGAGGAGGATCAAAAAGTCAAACGTCTCTAACCTCTCTGTAAAAACGAATCATGCGACGTCACAATACAAGAGAGCTAACACTTTAGTCCTCGGGTCGTGCTCATCCGATTACGCTACCTTGGCGATACTCGTTGGCCGGTTCCGTCCGCGTGCGAATTCGCCTTGTAGCCGCACTTTTGTATGCGCCGGGAAAGTCGCGTCACCCAATATTTTTGATCGTCCGTACTTCCGGCGAGCAGCAACAATTCCCGGGCGCTATTCGGGTCCCAGTGAAGCTTGCACGGCGCTATGGCGTCCTCCTTCTTATCGAGATGTTCCTTGTGCACCTTTATATGACATCCTGGAATTCACGAAAGTCCCGGGAGAAAAGAAAGCCATTAATATCTTTAGAATGTACATTGGAATAATTTTTTAAATCAATTCGATCAGTTTGTTCAGATATTAATTCGTTAATAAATTTAATCGTTACATCGATTAGCCGATAAGTCGTCAATTAATTAGCTAATTGATTATGAACATTTCATTGAATGAATCTTATTATTTATGAACCGTATTATTTAAGGAACTAATGAATAGCACAATGAACCAGTGATTAGTTGATTAATTAGTTAATTAGCCCATTTAGTTAAAAAGCTAATTTAATTACTTCATTAACTGATGTATTGATGATGACGCTATTGATCATTCAATTGATTAAATTGGTTCGTTAATCGGCTACGAATTAGCTGATTGATTAGCCAATTATTCAAAATATCAAGAAATATTCAATGCGCAAGCGGTCCGCCCGTTTACTTGTTAAATTAGCAATTAGAAGATACGAACTTCGACACTCAAGGGCTGGGGGCGGTCGAAACATGTGCCACAGCTGTTTCGAGCAAACCTCGCAAGTAGTAGGCATGTGATAGGATATAGAAATGAATTCGTGGCCCTTGAGCGGCTGCGTGCCCGGTTTGTCGGTCAACTGGGGCAACTCGACACCGGGTAAGGCGTTCCCTTCGTCGCCTGGTCGCCTCGCTTCACCCTCGCCGGCGTACAGTAACTAGAGCGAAAAAAAAACACGTCGTCATTGAGCCAATGGAAAAGATCGATGGAAAACCGTATTAAGCGAGAATTCACCTGGAATATCCTAGGAATATCTTTGGCGTCAGCTCTTATAACGTCCCCCTGGGTGACCGATCTAACGTGAAAGACCTTGCTCAAATCGAGTATCAGTACGGGATCGGCGTTGAGCTTGTCGTTCTCACTGTTGTAAAAAATAATTTTTTTCGACGACACGACGACGTATTGTTTCTTCCAGCCGTGCCTCTTGATATTCTTGTTAGGAACGTTGAGCCAACCCTCGAGTCTCATGGCACCGTGCTCGGATAACACCGAGTCCTCGCCGTCGTTCTCGACGGACGAAACGCTCGCGGTCTCCGAGTTCATCGACGATATCTTCATCTGCAACGTCTCGATCTCCGAATCCTTCGAATCGAGCTCCATCTGAAGCCTCAGTTTGGCCTGGTTTTCCTCCACGAGTTGGGACTGAAAATTCATGGAAACGAAATTAATGAACTCGCTCGTGTCACCACATTGAAACAAAAAATGGAAAAAATAAAATAAATAAATAAACAAAGATAAGAACGCACTTGCAAATCTTGCAAATCCTTCTGCCATTTGTTCGTCAGTTGCCCGTATTTCTCTCTCTCGTGAGTGAGCTCCTGTTGCAAACGCCTGCAATCCTTTTCCTTCTTTCGCAAATCCGCGGAAGACGCTTTATTCTTCGTTTTTCCACCGCAAGTGATATCCTTTCGATTCAAAATTTGTGACAGTTTGCTTATCGCCTGTTCCTTGAGCAATTGCTCGGTGGCCAATTTTTTGCTCAGTTTTTCAATGTCCTCCGCGTTCGTTTGGGCTTTGTTGAGCTTATCCTGGAACTCTTGGGCCCGCTTGATCGCGTCGTCCTTCTCTTTGATGCTCTGTTCGATTGTTTTTTTGAGCTCGCTCTCGGCGTCCTTCAGACGATTAAGAAGCTGCTCCTTCGCGTTCATCTCCTGATGATGCTTCGCTACACCGTCCTTGTACTCGAGCTCCTTCATCGTTCGTTCCTTCTCGAGATCCGCGACAGTCTCCTCGGCTATCGATCTCGCCAGTGCTTCGCTGTCCCCACGGGCCAATGACAGCTGCAACTGATGCACCAACGAACTTCGTTCCTCCATCAGCTCCTGCTGCAACCGCGTTTTCTCGTCCAATTCCTCTCGAAGCTCCTGCGTCTGGGTTTTGTACAGAGTCTGCGTCAGAAATCGAAATAAAACCCCGATGAAAGTAAAAATAAAAAACTTTAATTAATTATAGTGTTTTGGTCCGGTGTATTGGATCCGCAATTAGAAATTTTGCAATTTTGAGGCTACATTCGTGATCAGCGATTTCGAAAAATCATCAAGCACGAAATTAAGTAAAAATCGTTCGAGCCAAGAAAAAAAAATAAAATCAATGTGCGCACAACTGCGTCAATGTAGGTCAATGACCCATTTCTCGCACCGAAAAATACGCTTCCGCCTCTAGTTGTTCCTGGAGTTCCTTCGTCTGAAGCAAATCGACGTTACGCTGGGTCTTCATGTTGGCCAATTCCTCCTCGATTTGGCGCTTCGCCTCGCGCAATTGTCCAACCTCACACATCAACTGTTGTTCCCTCGCTCTCAATCTTCCAGCCTCGGACGATTGCTGGGCCAATTCCGATTGCATCACGTTTCTCTTCTGTTGCTCCTGTTCTACCTGACCCTGCAGAACTTTCGCCTTTTCCACCTCTTGTCTGTGCTCGCCCTCGAGCTTCTGCAAACGCTGCTGTATCTGACGATAATCGACCGAGAGCATCGACGTCTGGCGCTCCTTTTCCTGGGCCAATAATTCGGCCCGCTGCCTACCGCTCTTCTCCTCGTTCAATTTGGCTTGCAGTGCTGGCGATACGAAAAGAAAATAAATTATTATCATCATTTTATCATTTGTTTTGTTAAATTCTTTTTTATAAAAAAAAACTGAAGATGTTCGAGCAAAAAATATCCGATTCTGAAAATTATAAATATATTCGAATATTCTCGTTCCTGGTTTGATTAACCAGTGACCGAAAGTTGCTTTGTGTTTAAATAAGGTTTCTTCCATCCACTGTTGATTGAGTCATTTAGCTACTCTGTCAATCCCTTCAATATTATTTATCGCAATTTTTTCAAATGTTCTTATTCTACCACCAGTCTAGCTTATTTCGTTGCTTATAACGATGACATAATTTTGTTTAATATTTTTATTTCACAGTGCACATGAACCCTACTCTGGGGTTATTCGTCCATTGGTCGATTTACCCGATTCCTTACTTTAATTGTCAAACAAAGAATTGTTTTGTTTTATCAGAACATTTTTTATTTCCTCCATGGAGCGTTACTTTCGTATAGAAATGTTGTATTTTCCTATTTTTTCTATGGTTTGATTTTTCGTATTAAAAAAATGTTGAGTGAGCGTTATTTTCAATGAAAATAGTATTTCTCTCGCACACATTTTCGTATTTATCTTCGAAGGTACATACGTTTGGCCAATCAGTTGGGTCGCACAACGTTCGCGTGCGGCGGGTCGAAGCAATGGGAGAAAAAGAGAAGACAACATTGAGATAAATAATATCCGCGAGTTCGGATTATTCGGGCAACGAAATTTAGTCTCTTTGTACCTTTGATGACCCTATCGATTCTTCCTGGAGGATTGCGAGTGGAAGTTGAAAGAAGGAAAAAAGAAAAGAAGAATCCTTGGATTACCGAAAGGAAATAGTCGATTCGTAATTTCCATTGCGACGAGATACGACCTGAATTCGATAAGAGCACGATAACAATCTCGGATGATGAGAGTTTCTCACCTTTAACGACTTCCATGTTCGCTTCCTCCTTCGAGAGTATTCTCGATCTTTCCGTCTCCTGATGAGCCGCAACTTCCTGATTGTATCGTGCTTGAGCAGCTTTCAGCTCGAGCGTCAAACTCGCCGCTTCCTTCTCGAGGGCCGAAACTCGTTCGTTCAATTGTCGGTTGTCCAGGGTCGCTTTCTCCTCTTTTTCACGACTTCGCTCGAGCTCGGTGTACAACGAAGACAGGCGTGATTCCAACTCTGCCGTCAAAGACGACGCTTGGGTGCGAGAACTTCGTTCCTTCGACAATTGTCCCTGCAAGTGGAAATCCACGTGTTACCAGCATTTTCTGTTTCTTCATTCATAGAGGTTATATCTGGATAGGATTTAAGCGAAAGTTCAAGTATTTCGGAAAAGAAGCGAAAAGGTAAAAAGCGCTTCTTAATTCAGGAAAAAGAACGTACTTGCAAACTAGCGACTTCCTGCTGCAGTGAATCCGTTTGAGCTTGAAGTAGCGATCGAGCAGCTTGCAGTTCGTTAGCCATTTGTTGGGCAGTTTGTCTCGCGACGGTAACTTCGGTCGCCTGTTTCCTCATTCTCGATGCGGACTCGGATTCCCTCTCAAGTTTGCTCTGCATCTCTTTTATCTGTTTCTCGAGTGTCAAAACGCGTTCGGACGTTTGTTGAGAATTGGACGCGTCGCGAGCTCGCCTCGTCTGTTCGTCGTCGAACTTTTTTTTCAATTCAACGAGCATGGCTTCGGACTTTTTGCGAGCTTCGGTTTCGTGCTCAACGCGACGCTGAACTTCCTTGTAGTTGTGTCGGAGTATCGTGAGTTCTTTGTCAGCGCGTGCCGCTTCCTCGCGTACTTCGGTCTCCCGTCGAGTGACCAATTCGAGTTGAGCGACGAGAGCGCGATGTCGGGTCTCCATGGCTTCGACTTGACGTCTCTCGCGTTCAACGAGTAACTCCAGTTGAGCCAGTTTCGAGTCTTCGCTTATTCCGTTGTTCATGTGATTCTCAAGGCCGTCAACGTCCTCCTTACCTCCGCTGCTCGAAAGAAACTTGTAATCGCTCGAATACGTAAAACCGATGAAAGGCAAGTGATTGCCCGAGAACGCTTTCGGAACCGGAAAGCTCTCTTCCGGTCCGTCCTCTTTGTCGAGATCGTCGAAGTTACTGGTGTCGTCGTCGCCCGATAATTCCGGGACTACCGGGGGCACCGATTCCCGCAAATTGTCGAAAGTCCACTGATCGTTCTCGAAGAAAGGATGATTCTTAATCTCGTCGACGCCGTTGCGACCCAAACGGGACGTACGATCGGTCAAAAAGCCGCATATCACGTTTTTCGCTGAGTGGGATATATCGACCTCCTGAGGGAAGTGCAACGAGTTCCTATAGTCCATTATCTTCGAATACGTTCCGACCAACGAGTCCGCGTAGAAAGGCGTATCCCCGACCAACATCTCGTACAGGAAAACACCGACCGACCACCAGTCGCACTCCCTCCCGTATACACCCTCACCACCCTGAGATTGCAGTACCTCGGGCGATATGTAATCCGGCGTTCCCACCGCGGTATCCGACCGTACCAAACCGTCCTGTAAATATACGATAAAACTCCTCGTACACGCGGTGCTTGGAAGAGGAACTTCCTCAGTGTCCATTCTGCATTCATTAGTCTCGTTTTTCCCACTTACCGAATCCATCCTCATGCAGGTACCGAAATCCGCTAGCTTGAGATGCCCGTGCTTGTCGAGCAACATATTGTCCGGTTTGACGTCCCGGTGCACGAAACCCATCAGATGTATCGCGTCAAGAGCCAGAACTACTTCGGCGCAATAAAACTTGGCCCAGTTCTCCGGCACGTCGTAGTTCGACATGAGGGTTACGAGATCGCCACCGGGCATGTAGTCCATCACCATGTAGAGATACTTGTGGTCTTGAAAGGCAAAGTGCAGCTGAACTATCCATTGGGAATTGGCGTGAGCCATTATGTCACGTTCCTCCCAGAAAAAAGCCGAATCCGAACGTTTTATCTGCAATGAATGGCCGTCAGTTTTACATCTCTTCCGTTCATACAGGAAAATCCTGTGTCGCTGAATCATTATTATCAGGAGGATCAGCCTTTGAATCCTTTCTAATTAGAGTATTCCTCGATAGTAATATGCAGTGTTAGAGAACAAAGTGCTGCAGACGTACCATCTCGAATTTACTGAGCAACTTCATGGCATAGACCTTTTGCGTCGAATTGTGTCTGACCAACTGCACCTCGCCGAATGCTCCCCTGCCTATTACCTTGATCAGCGTAAAGTCATCCGTGCGCATTCGCAATTTACAAATGTCCCGGCACACGGAGTCGTCTGCCGATCAAAATTTTGTGATGAGCATTGTGACAGTAATTAACTCTGAGCGATGTTGCTATCTAATAATTATCAATGCTACCATAATTGTTACAGTTATGATTATTACAGAAGTTGAAACAGGAGGAAGAGCCAGTGAAAGTGAAAAGAAACGAAACAACTCATGTGCAGTATGGGTGAGAAACTTGGCAAAACCAATAGAGGATACGATATAGCTGTAGTTCCGAATCACCACTGACATCTGTTCATGTAAGCCTCGACGTTCTTCATGCGCTTGACACTAGGATGCTCGCAATCAGCTACAAGCGCCTGTACAGTATCCAAGAGACTGTCGATGTTGGAGACGCTGCGAGGATCTTTGATCTTTTCTTCTAGCGCCCGGAGGCGCCTCCGCCTATCCTCATCCTTGATAGTCTCCATGGCTAAGCGTCGATCCGTTGGGAGCTAGCCAAAAGTCTAGAGCTATCGCCTCGCCGCGATACGTGGCGCCTTCCGTTCATCAAACTCGCCCGTCTGCTGAACCTTCAAGGAAGGGAGAAACACGAGCAAGCGCGCGAAGTTACGTTCACTGCCTTGCGCTAGGCGCATACCGACAAATGAGTCGCACCGAATTTGTCCAGGTCCATCGTCACTGGAAATTGAACGCGAGAGAAATACGATTAATACACATAATAGGAAGTAAAAAAAATCGCCACTTTGGCGATGCGGAAATGTATGTTTTCGCTAAATTCTTGCAAATTCTTGACGCGATCAAAAGACGTACGCGACATGTACACGTACGTGTCTCTCTACGTGTGACTTTTTCTCTCGCACTCACCGAGAGAATTTCACACCCGATCATCCGTTTTTATTTTCCGAGCTTACGTCAATTTAACGCACACGCAAAAGATATTTATAATAAAAAAAAAATGTTTCGAGAAAAAAGACGGAGACGAGGCGCGCGATCGGTTAACACGCGCGCGTGTGTATGTGTTTTTTTTTTCTTCTGCCGAAGTGTGGAGACACATACACCGGATGAAAAAAATTCGTTGGTTTTTGAAAAGGTTCAAAATTCGATGCAAGAAGTAACGCCCTTTGACAGTCCCGGAATAATTGAATTTTTTTACACGTTTTTTTTGTATCACCGCTCTTTTTAGGTGGGTTCTGTACACTCCATGGCAGGTGCCCCCCTCTGGAACCCACTCGCGCGCACCTAGCCCCTATCACGGACACAAAAGAATTACGTGCTTACTTACCACACTCACACGCCACATGTACACACTCCGCACGTAATATTCATCGACGCTTCGGCACAACCTCTCGTCGTTTTTATATTTCTACCATGAAAATTTGAGAAACTCTCTCCTCTTGCATCTTGCCACGTTTTTTTTTTACCTCGGACTTTACACGCACGCAAAACGACCGAAAAAGTGTATATACGATTCCGACACAGAGCGAAGTTTTTCCCTCCACCGCACGTACCGTAAATTGTCGGCCCTAGTCGCGCAAGTGTCCCAGCACTGTACGTTTGAGTTTGACGTTTTTTTTGTTTCCTTGTATTTTAAATTTTTATTCACCACGCGCGTACACACCGCTGTATTTTTTTATTTTTTTTTAAATTCTCGTCACGTCGAACCGAGACACGATGAAATTGCATCGTACGCGTTTTAAGGGGTCCGAAAATTCTTTCGTCCCGACACTAACGAGATTGTGCACACAACCAGCTGAGACCGTGCATGCGCCATTCTCCGGAGAAACGACTGTACATGTGCCTTTCATAAGTATGCGTATATGGATACAACCGTACCTATATACACGCGATATATATATATATATGCATATGCGCCGTGTACCGCGTTCATCAAGATGAAAAATATGAAAATTTTCCCTTTGTTTTACGATGAGAAAAAGATAATTGAAAATACACAGGAATCGAAGGGAATTCCCGACGTCGCCACAAATCGTGAAGATTCAACATTTTTCCTTGCTATTTTGAAAGAGTATGAATTTTTCGAAATTTCCGGCGTTTCAACGAAATTTCAACGTCGGTACGTTTGGCAATGCGCAAATGCGTTCGCACGCGAGTGAATATTTATTTCCGCGAGACTCGAAAATTCGAACGATAATAGGAGGCTTCGGTAAATTAATTGCTAAATGAAATTTCCGTTTAGCGTGATTAATCGCTCGATGGGCGTAAGAAGGAGAGAGAGAGTGTGTCAACGACACCGGAAAATCTTAGTCTAGGGGAAAAAAAAATCTCCCGGTTAGTTGAGAAAACAATCCAATATGGCGCCTTGCGATTTTTTTTCGCCGAGGAAAGACAATAATCGGAATACGGGGGAACGTGCGAGAGAGACAGGTGCGTGTTTTAACAGATAGGACGGTAAAGTAATTCGGCGTTGTGATTTTTGTTTGGATCACCACGAGGATGGGCACAATCGCGAAGTGATAACTCGTCGAAAGGTACGCGAGTTGGAACTTCAAGTGTGTGAATGAAACGCTGTGCGATCAACGCGCTGTTTATTTTTTATTTTCATACTTGTATACCCGAGATCACCGCGAATATTGCCTCCACGCGTAATTCAAATTCCTCACAAAGTTTCGAGTTGTTCATTATTCGAACGTACACATCGGAAAATAGTCGGCATTGGCTCTCATACGCGCGAGTGTTTGTTTGTTTTCTTTTTTACCCCTGTTGGTGGTTGTTTACAAGAACGTTTCAACAAACGAGCATTACGATAGAACAATGTTTAAATTTGGTCAGCTAGCCCGCATTTGTCGGCAAGTCGTGCCGGTAATGACGTTTCTGTTTTTTGTTTCAATGAAAATACGAAAATTCGAACGTCACGAAGTGATACACACCCGCGTTGTCGTCACCGTTTACACGAAAGTTTGATCGCTATTTTCTACACCCTGTCATTTCCTCCAACTATGCTCTCATTAAAATCTATTCAAGCTCTATATGTGCTTTTAAATGAATCGGTGTCGCAATTTCGCGATTTTTTCTATAAAGGGCGCTTGGACATTTTACAGGTGCAAGCAACCTCTCCCTAGACAGTGAATAGTAATCGTCACAAGAATGGACGAGACAATGAATTGGCAGACAACGAAGTATAGAATAGTATCACGCGTGAAATATCTTCTGGAAAGCGGATATTGGGGTATTAACGATCGCTGGTTGGATTTTTGCAGGATGAACAACCAACGACGCACAACATAGTTAAGGGAACGAAGCTGTTGGCCTTCTGCATGAACAGAAATCACACGAGATGTTATCTCCAAGTCCTTCGGAAAGAATCTTGGGGCAGGGGATGCCCCAAGATTCTTTCTTCTTGACGTGGCTGTGGCAGTCCCCAATCTATCCGATTGGGGACTGCCACAGCCACGTCTATTACGGTCAGATCAAATTCACTCTCTGTGTTGGCCGTGCCGCCGACAGCATTCGCCCGGGTCTACTAAAGGCGATCCTGTTTGGGCAATCCTACTAATTTTAAAGGAAGAAATACCGAAAAAAAGAAGAAAAGCTTGCACCCTCAGTTGGAGTGCTATGAAAAAGGAAGTGCCCTAATAGCTTTCGCGCGCACTTGAATCCTCCTCCACCACCCCTCCCCGCCCTCTCCATACGATTAATGCGAAAACGAGATTTCTCACTGCAATTGCAACGACAAATGTTTCTTTTTTTTTTTTGCGAAGAACACGAGACGATAAAAAAAGAAGAAAAACGAAAAAAAGAAGAAAAACGAAAAAAGAAGAAGGTGTGCTTTCACTGGACGACTCTGAACATCGTTCTTTATTATCTCTTCTTTTTTCTTGCTTAAACAGCGTATACTTCATTATTGTCTATGTACATGTAATATTATCATTTTATGTTTCGTTTGTGTTAAAGAAAAAATCGCCAGCCATCGCGAGCCAAAAAAATGGAAAAACAATAGCGATAAGCCAGTGAATCGTCTTACGTGCGATCGAAAGTCCGTTGCGACGATGCATGCCTGCAAACGTCAAACAGCAGCGACTTCGTGGTACGCCATTGTTGTAAATGTAATACAAACGACCGAACGAGAAGCTCGTGTATAAATGTGCATTTAACAAATATTAATACAATGAGATGAAAAAAATGGTTGCGTAGAAAATATAAGGAGCGATAATCCTTTTCTATGCCTAAACGAGGCCCCGGAAACTGTATTTGTTCCTCGAGTCGTCTTATCAGTCGCCTTTACGGCAATGATTCATTTTCACTTCCGTTCCGCTTTTGATCAGTTTTCAACTTCGTCCCATTTATACTTACGTGCGAAAGAGTATTTTCGGTTGATATTTCCGTATAGCTAGCTCAACAGAAGATACGACTTTTCATCGCAGTTATTTCGTTCACTTTCATTTTTTTCTTTTCTTCTTTTTTTGGGTTTATTCTCGTTTTTCGACTTTCAAGTTTTGTGGATGATGAAGTCCCACGTGTCGCTCCATCGGAGCTTCACGATCTCGTTCGCCATTAAGGGCGTCGTGCCGTAGCTCAGTACCGCGAATTTGCGAAATACGAGGAACACGAGGACGATCCATCCGACGATGCACAACGTTGTCAGGGACAGGAACAGGCGCCAATGCGTACGAATTCTGTGGAAGAAAAAACGTACGAGTTTAACTTTATGAATTCTTCGATCGACTTCGGTAATTTCAAGTAATTTTTTCGTCAATTAACGGAACATTCAGGGTAAATTATTCTGAGAAGTTTACCTGATCAGGGAATAGACATGATCGATAGTGGCAGCGGTCAACAAAACCTTGAATATAAACGCGGGTAGATAATGATGGAGAAATAGCGCTCTCTCGACGAAAATGAATGGCAAGAAGTGGAGAGCGTAACCAGCGAGGAGTACTTGGCCGTTATCGACGAATCGTTTCCACTCGTTATCCGGTATGTCGTGGCACATTCTCCGCCTCCGAAGTAAATAAAACATCAGCAGGCTGATATAAACAACGAGTCCGATCGTGCCCGAGTACCAAACCGCCACATTGCCCAGCAAATGAACTTGCGCCTGAAAAAAAAAATAAAGAAATTAAACAATCTCGAATTGTGAAAAAATGCTTTTATATTAAAATCGAAATTTATGATTTTTCGGTTCAAGGTAAACTTTTCAACAAATTTCTTCAAAGCTAGGATTAGGTATTAGAATTCACTAGCTATTAGAAAGGCTCACGTTGCTGTCACTGGCGACCCAATAAGCAATACCACGTGTCATGAATGGCCATTCCAGGGGTCCGCTGGAGTACATATGGCTGTTCTGTCCGTCCTGTCCACCGAACAACATTTTCATTTGCAGCTCGGTGAATTTTTCCAAAAAGCTGAGTTTGGTAGCTCCGAGGGGTATCATCTCAGCATTTATGAGTTCTCTCTCGCGTTGCTTCTGATCCTCACTTTTGGTGTATCTGTGTTCCTCGACGTTCCAGACAGCGTTGGATTGTTCGATGGTGCGATCGGCTACGACCTCGTGTTGATTGAATCCCCAATCGGGCAATTGACGTCCGCTGAATTTCAGGGCGTACTCGGTGCCAACGTGAATCAATCGAACTTGGGATTGTATAGCATACCAAAGATCGCCGCTATTCTCGCGATTAACGATCTCGATACGCCAGAGATTTTGAGCTGGCATGGAAACGTTGTAATCGACGTAGCAGGAGACCTCTTGACTCTGGGGTGTCATTGGGGCTGCAACATCGTGGGAATTCAAGGCGCGACTCGTTATACCGTGGACGAGTTGAACGACGTCACCGTGGCGTAGCGGGACAATGGGACGGGTGACAACCAAGTCTTGAACTTCCGGCAACTTAACGATCCACCAATTGTTCACGTCTTTGAAGGAGTAACAGGTGACCTGCTGCTGATGCGAGCTACCACGAGAATCGGGGTATCTCAATGGATAAACGTGATTGTGACTGTGCAACCAGCAAGCGCGACCGTGCGTGTGCCTCAGTGTAATTTGCGAGCCGTGAGTCACCTCCAGCGGTTGGCCCTTCGTTATGCTCGCCAAACCACCCTCGAGACTGGCCTGAAACGCGCTCGTCATCACTGCATCGTGGGGACCAGCCTTCGTCAGTATCGTCAAATGAGCGTAAAACACACTCAGATATACACCCACGAATACAAGTGTCATCAGCGACAAGCGAAGCCAGAGGTGCAGCCAGAGACGAGCCGCTGATAGGCTTCTTCGTGATAACAGTGACCAGTAGTCACAACTTATCAGATACACTCCCAGTATCAATGCGTAGAAACCAACGTATTTTACGCTGCAACGATTGAATAAGTTTCTATGAGTTTCCAGCAGAAATAAATATATCGTAGCAGAAACTTTGATAACACACCAGACAGCGCAGGTCAGACTCGCCGTTCCAGCGGCCAACCATATCCACCACCATATCGTTTTTGGATTGTCCATCACCCGGCGAAACTTTAGGACGCAGAGGAGACCGAAGAGAGAAAATTGTATGAGGATGCTCTCCATCAGGATAAAACGGGACTGAGTGAGCAGAGCGTTGTCTGGAAATATTTAATAAATGTTCTCTGTCAGTTGGGTAAATCAGCCAGCTTCAAAGAGATGTCCGACTCTTCTCTGTCTCATCGTGTTTTTGGGAATAAATTCATTTCAGCGGTTTACCTAGGAGAAGCATGAGTCCAGCGATCGCCGCGCTCCACGGCTTGAGGCCGAGCTCCAGAGCCAAATGATACGCGGTTGGAAGCAAGAAGCTCCCAAATAGGGCAGGAACGATTCTAAGGGCGAAGAGTGGTACCCGCTCCGAGTAAGGACTTCCTATCCTATCAAATTTGAAATCGCCGTCGAAACCTGCCAGATACGCCGCCGCCGCGACCAATTGTTTGCCCAGTGGAGGATGCGAATCGAAGAAGAATGTTCTCGTCATGTACAAACCAACGTACTTTCCGTAGTGCAACTCGTCAAATCTGCCAGTTGGACGGAGGTTGAAATAAACATAGAATTTTGAAAAAAACGAATCCATCGAAATGCATTCATCAGTACACTACCCCAGAAGTCGTAAAACCTGATCCTAATGATCTAAAAGCAACCCAATTATACTTTACACTATACTCCTGGGCTCTTCGAGTTTGTACAGTCTTGTTAGGAGGCCGGCAACCATCAGCAACATTGCGACGACATCAAATTCCAAATGTATCGTTATCCGTTTTTGACTAATTACAGGTTCCATAAATTCTTTCTTCTTTTTCTCATTCTCCACAACGGATAATTTCTCCTCTTTACTGTTCGCTGTTAGCCTTTCCGCTGCGTGTTCCTACATGATAATAATAATAATAACAACAACAACAATCACTATAATCGCGATGGATGATTATTATAAATAATGATATTAGATGGTAATAACAATAATACTACTTTAATATTGATAAATATACGATAATGATTATTTAACCAATATGTATCACTAAAAAAAATAAAAATTCGCAGCGTCCCGAAAGATGATACCGAAATATCGAATTCGAAATATAATTTTTTTTGGCTATACTGTCGTAAGGTAAGTAAATTTTTTAATTCTTCCGTAAGTGAATCTTCAAAAAGCGAAATAAGCAACCAAACAATTTTAAATTACCTCGTTACGGGATACTCTGTCATTGGAATCTGAATGAGTGTAATCGCAATCGAAATTGCCGCTTTGACGTTTAGTCTCCTTGTTGTTGTCGGGAACACGGTTTTTCCTCCGTCTCACATCCATGTCTCGTGATGAAAACCCACGTATTGCACAAACCGGTGTATCAAAATTTTTTTTAATAAAAGAATGAAAAATGGAAAAGAAAAATACTGATGAAAGGTAACGGGTATATAATTCGTCACATATTCGGTGTTGGATGGAAGGGGACGCGTAAGGCTGGTGACGCGGCTTCGAGAAACAGTTAGTCGAAGACTATTTCTCTCTCCTTTCTATCTTCTCCCTCCTGCGCATCATTCTCATTCTCTCTTTCTCTCTCCCTCGCTCTGTCGCCCGCTTTCTCTCTCAACATCCACGCGGGCTGCGGTCGCATATCTACAGGTATATTTTTCTAGTTCTAAAGTTTAGAAATTCCATTGCCGCGCTTCAATCTTCTGCGACCTTTGCAACTCCGAAGATTTTCCGGTATCGCTTGTGGACCATTCCTCTGTTTCTCGCGTTTTCGTAAAAAGATTGCGAGGAAGCGTCGAATTTTATCGGCATTCACCGGAAAATTATGCCGAGCGTTTATCATCGATTGTAACGACGACCAATCGTGTTCATGGATTTTCGAACGACGACTGTTTGCGGGACTCAGATTATTGGTTTTTTGCCGATAGGGGTCAAACGGGTCCAGATAATATCTGTTAGTACAGCGATTAGTGGAATGTGTAATTTGCCGACGGTAAAAACCCCCCTCGTGCTCTTTCGGTAAAAAGAAGCAATGAAGTTTTCATCGAAACCAATCGGGATCGTACTTACCAACTATGGGTTAAAACGGCGATGAAATAAACGATATTTCGTTTCTTTATGTGTTTAATTAAACGAGAATCTGACCAGGTACGTATTAGTTCTGAATATCAGGATTACTTTTCTTCATTCAGTCTAAAGCAATAAGTAGGATAATTAGGCAATGTCACTTAATTATTCGCGACTAAAAAAATAATCGAAAATATTAAAAAATTAACAAACCCAAATAAGACAATACTAATAATTAAAGCAGATTCGGAATTCTTGTGAAGGACCTTACAACCTAACGGGCTCATCTTTATGCTCGATTTTGGATATCCGTTTGATCAGAAAATAAAGCAGTTTATTTCCACATAGATACTATCTATTTCCAAATAGATAGTATCGGTCAACCGACGATGAAAGTGTAAACACTAGCCTAACTTTTCGTTGAAAAAAGTAACATAACCCAAAAAATACCTTCGAATTTTACGAATTATTGTACCAAGTTGAAACTTCATTGATCTAAACAGTAAAAAATGTTGAACCGGAAATAATAGTTAATTTCGCTGTTAAATCGATCGAGCCTGTACCATCCGCTGACGGGCACGAATAATCCGCAACATTCAAAAGGAGGTACCCACACAGTTGTAGTTTTATAAGCGCCGCGCGTGTACCAGTGTGTAACCCTTCGTCCCCTTCGTGCATCAAATAATAAAATAACGTTGTGAATCTCGCATGCGCTCGGAAGGCGAGCTAGTGTAAAGGAGAAGCTAAAAATCGAATCCTCGAAATCAAGTCTCGCCTGCGTCGAGAGGGTTGGATCTTTTTGGCGTTTGCACGAGCCTCGGTTTGACAGCAATTGCGTTTGTGAAAAAAGCGCAGGCCGCGAGTTGGCAAAATGGCTGACATAAAACAGGAACACAAGCCGGACGATTCCGAAGGGTACGCGATGGCCAACAACACGGATCCGAAGAATATGCAAGAATTGACGCAATTCGTGAGTACACGAGAGATTACCCCTCCTCCACTTTCCAACACGTCAATTTACGAAGCGAATGTTTGTCGCAGGTGCAAACGCTGTTGCAGGGAATGCAGGACAAGTTTCAGTCTATGTCTGATCAGATCATCGGAAGAAATATCCTTTTATCATATTTCCGTGGGAGATTCGATGTTGTTGCAATCGATGGGTATTCCTAACCTCAAACGATCGATTGTTTGGGCTTTTTAAATCGAGAGCGAACGCCTAACCTCACACGGTCTACTGTCAATGGCTCGAAACTCCGAAATTGTGTATTCTGTGAAAGTTTTCGCGTGTGGGCTTGCAAGTGGCGCCACCACTAAGCAAGCGCCAATTTCGAATCTTTCGTAATAGCATATCTGTCCTGTATCACTTCGTCTTTAATTTCCGGTTAGGCTATTGTGTTAAATATTTACAAAATTTCCGGGTCAACTTTTTTTTTAATTTTTAACTTATGAAAACAAATTTTTGTAAATATCGCCTTGAGATCTAAATTTTTTTTGTGCCCATTTCCAAAATCGAAATTGCAATCGCTATTTTCACCGACGACATTTTAGTCTTAAAAATCCTTAATAAGAATCACTAGACGAAATGGGGAACAGGATAGACGATCTCGAAAAGAACATCGCCGACCTGATGACCCAGGCTGGCGTCGAGGGAACCGAAAAGTGAGAAGCAACAAACATATTATTTGAAAAAGACACGGAACAAAAGAAAACAAAAAAAAGAAACTCCAATCCGGCCGATAACTGTACACTGCACGGGAGATTAATTCACGGCGATGATTGGTAGCAACGAGGAAGGTGTTACGAAATAGCCGATGGATCGTTTCATACAAGACTTTGTCATATACATTATTTACGAATTATCGAATATCAGAAACGTATTATACGAAATAAACGGTCTTTATTATTATGCCGCATTTTCATTTCGTTTCTATTCGCGACGTCTCTTCCGATCTACGAGTAAGATATACTGTGAATTATTGACGACGTCAGGGATTTTTGATAGCTTGGGATCGCGGGTACCGCACGGAGTTGGACGTGTCTCCGTTTCGGCTCGAATCGCTTCTTGAACATTTTTCTCTGTCATCAAGAAAAATGAATATTGTAATGAAACAAGGATCGTTGAATCGATACACGGGTTCAAGGTTCACATCGACTTCAGTCGAGTTCTCACTGATTGAACCGTCGACTCGGATTCCTCGTCGTCCGAACTTTTGTCGTATTCCTCCACCTGCACGGATTCCGATGAATTCGTAAATCCGGTTTTTACGGAATCCTGAACGAAAAACGCGATGATTAAAATAATAACAGAAGTAATGGTTGTAAAGATATTTCAATGGATTTTGATCGTTTGAGAAAGCTGGAAACAGAACAAAACGAAATTTCGCAAATATGCCTTTGCCTCCAGATTTTGAAATCGTGGCAAAAGAGCCACGATTTGGGAAATAGATTGCATGCTCTTACAAGAGATTCGCCGGTCCGTCCTGGAGGTCGTTTGAACGACAGAGGTGAGTTCGCCAGACGATTAGTCAAGTTTGTAAGCGAATAGGACTGCCTGAAGGACGCTCTTCTCACCGTCGCCATCCGAGCTACGGAATCAGGAACATGCAACACTTCACGAAATTCCTGGGAAAATCAATTCATTATTAATTTCCGCAAATTTGTAAAAAATTACAACAAACTCGATACTTGATAATTGCTCTATTGATAATGTATTTTTCATGGATAATTAGCTTTATTACCCCAGTCATGTCTCCTCTGGCTATTTGGAAGTCCTGCGTGTATTGTGAACATGTAATTTATACTTGTTCGATGGTACCTTCATATATTAAAAATGAGCACATTTTTACCTCGAGATCCTTGGCTTCGTTAATTTCCGCTATGTCTTGATAAGCCTTCGTCAGGAGTTCCACGGCTTTGGTATGGAAGCCGAGCTCGATTCTAACAAAATCACCGAGAATTGTCTTCAAATCATGAAGCTTACGTTTCTCAAAGGCGTCTATTTGGTCCTCGAGACCTTTCACGACTCTGGTCACTTCAATTGTCGCTTTCATCAGGTCCGATTCTGCTTCCGACTAGCAAATAATTGCAGTCAAGGAAGTTTCCTTCAACAAGGTTCAAGGATGGTTGAAGGTCACAAAGAATAAATGGAGTCGAACGAGTTCAAAGGATACGATCATTTGTCTATTTCGCGGATTTTTCCCCCTGAGCTTGTCCAGCTGACTTCTTCGAGTAAGCTCCCGGTCTCGCGCCGTAAAAGTATTCTTGACATCCTCCCGGACGTGCTTGCAGACAAGGGCATACTGCGACAACGGTGAAATAACCTTGGCATCGATACGATGAACTCTGGCGTCCCGATAGTCACCTACGACCGACAAAGTCGTAGCGAAATTGTTCAAACCGTTGCTCAACGAACGATTGATCGTCTCAGCCTGGGCGTAACTTTGTATCACTTTTGCCAACTCGTCGTTTTTGTCGCGAAGTCTGCGGAAAAAAGGAATGTTTTGTAAGGCTAAGTATCTGTAGGTTTGTAAGTTCGAATCCGTAAGTTTGAAGTTATGTACTTATAAGTTTAAGATTATGTATTGACAACTTTGAGGTTACACATTTTTAAGATTAACATATCTGCAAATTTAAGGTTATGTATTTTTAAGCCTCAGGTTATATATTCACAAGTTTGCGATTAGACAGTTACCACTTGGAGGTTACGTACCCACAAAATGAAAATAACGCGTTTATGCGGTTGACGTTACGTATTCATAACTCTGTAATCATGTATTTATGAACACACTCGTATTCATAATTTGGAAGGACAATTCACATATCCAATGCAAAACCTCAAAGCGAAGATCGATTATCGATTTTCACGTGCGTGAAGTTGGTTAAGTACCTTGCCGCCTTCCTCGCGAACGCGGCGAATATCGTGCACAATTCAGCGAAGTACCTCTCGACCCCACCGATTCGTTCCTGCACGAATTTCGCTTCCTCCGCGCTACGTCAAAATACATCGAATATTTTGGTCGTTTTGTAAAATAATTTGATCCTCGTTTCCTACGACGGAAATTAATAACCTTACCAAATATTGCTCTGCGACCTGGCACGTAGCATCGCTCGGGCAGGACTCCACGTTGACGCGAATGTTTTCGCTGTCGTCTCTGTGACAGACGTCAGCTGCGAGGGTGTGTTCTCATTTCGTTCTCGTTATTTCGATTGTGGGGTAACAGTTGACGAACGGCAGGTGGTCTATCGACCAGGTGGCTTTACTTTCCGGCTGTGGTAAAAAATCGTACATCTAAATGGAAAATATTTTTTTCCGTTTCAAAACTATTAAAAGGGTCTATTGTATCGGAAATTTTCTGCTGACTACGAAAATGCCCGAGTTTTTGTCGAAAGCGCAAAATTGAAGCGGGAACAGGCGGAAAACCCGTTCGAGAATAGTTTTTCGACGTTTTCCCCTCGAAATTTTGGGTTTTCGGGAAAATAAACGGTGGATTCGTGTTCAGAGGGTCAAAGTACATCATAATAGACCATTTAAAAAAATATTAAAAATCCAAAAATTTTTTCGATTTTTGGGCAGAATACATTTTTTCACTAAATCATCCATAACTTTTTTTCCTTTGGGATTTAACACTCCAGCCTGCGCTCAATCTCTTCGGTATGATTTTCTCTTCAAAATGATTTTTTAATAATAAAAATCCGACGATTTATCGATTTTTGGCAGATTTTTATAGTTGGACAAGCGATTTTTGCAAATTTTTCCATACATACCCCTTTGCGTTTTTTTTAGCGATTTTTCACGTGGACTTTCCAGGGAAACTATCGGAGATATCGATACGAATCCAACGCCATTATCTAAGTTAGGCAAAAACCTTTTCCAAACTCACTAATTGAATCCCCATAGCTTAGGAGAAGGCTATCCTACGACCTTTTGAAATATCGTGATTTTTGAGATTCTGGAAAAACGGCCCGGAAGGACGAAAAAAATTTTTTTTCCGTTTTATAAGTATTTAAAGGGT
>JAPYZI010000315.1:0-58846 GCA_030523105.1 Ophioninae sp. A BG-2022a | reverse complement strand
CACATTTGTGTCATAAATAAAATACCGTGTAAACATGTTCGGCGTTGTTCGAGTTATCACTGAACATCGAGATCGAACTGACAATTCGCAATTCTAGAATTAAGTGCACTAATTACTGTTGACGTCTTGAAGAGCCGTGGTATTATAATTCTAGCTTATCTTTCTTTCTGCCTACACCAAGCTCAGTAGCACGGGGTGACAGTAAACTGCGACAGTGTTTGGAATGGAATGAATTAATGAATTTACACGAGGACTTTATATTGAGGAATAATACGAAAAATTCGTACAATTTGTTATGGCTGCTCTCCTAATTTCTTTCGCCGGTTGGAATGCTTCTTGGAAAGCATTTATTGGCAATAGAATGCGACGATGCGCAAATTCTTCAAACAATTATCCTGTCTTTTTCATTTATTCTTTATACACTTGTACAGATCGGAATTCTTAATACAGAATTGCTTTTTTCGCAATAAGTGTAATACTGTACGAAGTGAATAAAGTTCTCCACGAGTGCGATGCTAAAGGCAGTGCAGACTGAGATTAAATGAGAGCGAAGATGGAAAAATTGAACGATAATTCGCGTATAATTCGTCGTCCTATTAAAATACTTTCATTATCGCTTTCTCGGAGACAAGAAACTCAATTTACCCTGTAGCAAGTCTTTTCTCAAACGGTTTCGTTACATCTTCTAACAATTCTTGGGTACTTATTTTATTTCTTTCTTGGCCATCCTTCCTGGAGCTCGGGATCAAGGCCGCCACAAAATCTTTGATCGCTGCGTCTTAGAACGCCTCGGCGTAGGCGTTAAAGCAGCTATGTGTGATGGTCCTTCGTAATTCTTCCATTAACGTTCAATCAGCTTTTATTCTACCTTAAAATCTACGATACAGAGTTCGATTCGTCTACGATTATATCCGCAACCTTAATTTTAAGCCGCGCTCATTGATCAGTATCGCGAGCCACGTTTCGCTTCGGCAGCCGACTCCCGAATAAATCGGTCCTTTTATTTGCTATTACAATTCTTCGGGCGCCGATCGGCGACCCCCTTTCAGGTCTGTTGAGCGGTGCGGCTGGCTATCGAAAAATTATAAGGGACGGGGACAAGCCTGGCCGGGTCGCCACAATCGAAATAATTCATGTGCCGTTAATCAACAACGATAGGAAATTGCTAAATAGCCTCAGTGTTTTAATTTAGAAAATGTCCTTCTCAATGTCAGGTCGATTACCGATTGCACCGACGTCAAGAAATACATTTAACAATGCAACTGTTACGACAAAAGTTGGACTTTGAAAGAAAAAGCAGTTGAATTATCGTACAAAATAATTGTGGGAAGCAGATAATACAGAAAAAACAATTACCGGGAAAAGAGATAGTGAAAAGACTTATTTCTCAAATAGCTAGACGCGATACCACAGCTTTTAACATTTTAATGTTTTTTTTTTTCAAATTACCTGCTTATGGAAGCTCGATAATAGCACTTCTAGCAAGCACTTCTAGCGAGAAGTGCTATTATCGAAGGATACTGATTTTTTCCGGCAGTAAAAATGATTGCGATATTCGAAAAGTAGTATTCAGTGTAGAAATTCAAAGAGAATCGACAAACGTGTGAATTGAATGACATTCTGTTTTAAGCGGATATAAAAGCTAACTGTTTGTATTTAAAATTGTACATGACGATGATCTAAAATGCTGGTCTTGCAACTGTATAGAATTTTAGTGATTGATCCTGTGAATAAAATATCAAAAATAGGCTCAATCGCGTATACAAGATCTTAAATGGGATCCGGCCTATCGTTGCTCTCTTGATTGAATCCTCAATAATTTTCTTCTCTGAGGCCTATTTGTATTGCATTAAATTTTATTCATAATATACAGTACCGCTTAAATGAGGACCTTATTGTCAACAATAAAGCAACAAATTTTGGCAACGAATACGATGACCGCACAAATGTGGAAATTGAACGATCAGGTTCCTACGTTTCGATACTTCACAAAACGGAACACTTAGCTTCGGGATTCATCTTCGAGCCGACAGGACATGAGAAATCATTAGCAAATTCCTGCATGTTCGATAATGCGCCAATGATCCGAATCTCAGGAGGACTATGATTGTCCAACATAACTGTCAAATACAAATCGTTAACTTTGTTTGGCGAACACCATACGTTTGCCGCGCTAATCCAAAAAAGTTGATTGGCCGTCATATTGATTCCGGGCAACATTGACTCTTTTTCGTTCCTCAAGGCCCAAGAATTGTAGGCGCGATACGCGACTTTGATACCAATATTATCAGCGATATTTTCGTCGCTTGTTCGAGTACCGTTTACCTGCAAGAAAATCGATGATGTATAGTTCGACCTCATGGCAATGGGAAATGACAATAATGGTGATGGTCCGTCACGTTGCGTTTGGGTTTGTTGCTTCATGTCTTTCATTCACCGTTTATTTCCTAAAATTGAGACAAGCTATTTGTTCAATGTGTCTTTTCGGTAACCGGCACTCTATGAAGGTTATATCTATCTGCTGGTAGATATAACCTTCTTTACATTCTTAAGCTCATCGAGGGCAAAGAGCTAGGCACTTTTCACTAATTCGTTACAAAAATCACTGTTCCTTGAAGCTTTGATATTGTCCGCGATGCTTTAACGTTGTTGTTACACAAACGCGACACCCGCAAATCATACGTAACGACATGTTGGTCATGGATATCTGACAACACACTTTCCTATTTGAGGTTATGCACAATTCATTCTCTCTTCTATGATCTCGATAAATGTTGGAAGTACGTTTAAAGAAGTTTGATGGGAAGTCGAATACGGTGTTGCAAGTCGACTGTGGCGCTCCTTCACGAAACAAAGTAAGTGAAGGCGGGAATTTCAAATATTGGAAATGTCACTGTTCTCAATAACAAAAGTTTTTGTGTTATTCCTCGGTAAAGGAGTCTTTCGGAAAATCGGATGAGTCGTGCCAGGCCTGGATCATAAGTAAAGACGAGAATTCCGGATCTTATTTTCGCACGGTTACGAAAGAAATTGATAAACAAAGGGTAACAGCCATTGCAATAAAAAAACTAATTAGAACGAAGAGAGAAAAATAAAGTGACATTAACCTGTATAATCTATGTTGTACACAAAAAAAGAAAGAAAATAATAATAATAACAATAGAAACTAATATAACCAATAAAAATTATAGAAACCCGCCAATTAGTAAATCCCCTAACTCGCCTATGCAACTCGGTTTTTCTACGTCAATAATGATTCGTGATATTCAAGAATTCAGACCCCAAACAAATAGTTATGCAAGCAGATGTGCTATAGAAGGAGAGAACAGCTGTGCTAAACAAATAGGGAAATAGAGGCAAACATCCTGTGCTAAATAAATGATTAATACAGTCTACGCGTAAATGTTTGATGAGAAAAAACGCATATTTACCTTCAGGCCGATTTTCGGGACGATGTAAGTGCTGTATTGATCAATTGTACATTGGGCACGATTGTTAAATTCCGTCGCACTGCTTGCTTCCCACGATTTATTCATTTCGTTTTTCTCATCGAATAGCTCTTTTGGGTTAAAGGCACGTGCGAAGTCGTAACCGATTATGGATCCAACCGCACCATAATTCATATAACGTGGTTGATCCCAACTATAGAAAATATCTTGTAGAACCATACCAGCTGGCAATTCTACTGGGCAATATTGAACAATGTTACCGACGAGTTTAGCATGATCCCTACTGTAGCCCAGATAAATCGAAGCGAAAAAAAAGACCGAACGAACAATTCGGAACAAACAAATTCCATTGAACAAATCTCGATTGACCCTAATTGAATGAATCCGAGGTAAACGACTACGAGCAGTCAAATTCAAACGATTAAGGGGGTCCTCTAGTTTCTCGGGTCGAAAAAATCGATTCTTTTTTTTCATAAATCACGAAGTGGTTCACAAGTTACGGCCCTGGAACGGAGCAGCCATACGGAGCGCGCGCCGCACATTGCACAAATTGTCAAACGCGTTTTTCCCAAAACACCATTTTTCGAAACGGTGACCACGATATTTCAGAAACTACTGCACCGATCTTGTTCAAATTTATACAACATCTTTAATATGTTATAAACCAGCAATTGGCATAGGATTACCATGATTCCTTTGATAGTTTTTTTTTTGTACGAGCGAAAAAGTTAAGAAAAATCAAGTAAAAAATAGAATGTCATTTTCAAAAGTGTATAAAATAGTCATATTTTCGTAATTTAAAATTCACTGTACGTCAATCGCTAGTCTGAAATATGAAGATTAAAATGCCGTTTGGTTTTTTGATTTCCGATAAGCAGAACAGCCGCAATCTTGGCCAACGTCAAGCACCTCTTTTACTTGATGTCTTCCTTTCGGCCACTATAACTTTTATTCTATTATATATTTAGACTTCAAAAAATTTGTAAAGCTTATTTGAATGTTAATAAAGATTACGCAAAAACAATGAGATTGATTATTTCGATGGTTAGCCCGTAAAAAATTATTCAAGAAGCCGTAAAAAACAGCCGAGAAACTAGAGGACTGCGTTAAGCCAACCTGTAACGTTTACTCGCCTATAGCGTTCCTCATGGCGTCGTAGCCTGAGTTTTGAATAACCGCTGGTATGTTACGTTCTCTTTCGTCCACTGGATCACGTAATCGGCCCATAACATAATTTGCTTCGACGCGCGCTGCTGTCAACCGATTTTCGTAATACTTATCCTCGGACATATCGAGCTTTCCATAAATCGTCTCCAGATTGTTGTTCTCCAAGACTTTATCGCCGTCAGCGACGAGAATCCTAATTGTATCAGCTTTTACAATTGCCCGATTTTTCGTTACCTCGTCCATCCAACGCGCCTGTTATTCAATGAACAAACAAAATTATGATGGTCACTGGTTCAGACAAAATATAAAGATTGTACGGCCAAATTTGATAACTTTGTTGGAGAGGCAAAGATGGACACAGTTAACGTAATTAACGATTATGGGGGTCGGGCAGTCGCGCGAATTTTCTTTAATATGTTATAATCCAACTATTGGAATAGGATTATCATAATTGCTTCGAAGAATGCGTTTCAAAGAATGCTTTTCAAATATAAGGGATAAACCGTTAGCCTGACCTACCTCTCTTAATAGTTGCGCAATCGCTGACTTGATATCATTCGCCATTGCGGTTACGTCCTCTTTAATATTCTCATTTCTATATCTTCCGAGGTACATCGCATCGGCTGCGAACGAGAGAACCAAAGATTCCGCAACGCACTTCGCACTTCTTGACTCCAACTCGTTACTTTCATGTGGAACGCTCGCATCGTTATTCCTTTGTTTCTTTACGGTGCTCACGTACTGTATAGAATCCATTGCCATTCTCGACATTAGGTAATTTGCCTGAACTTTCTTCGAGGTTCGTGACAGCAAATTGGGCAAATTTGTCAAGTAGCTCGAGGCAAGTATGTACACGGTTTCGTTTGGCTCTATACTAATTGTTGACGGTAACAGTCTACTGAGGTACACGTTCCACGGTATGTAGGAATGATCTTCCGTTAATTTTTTCACCGTTGTTCCGATCCGAATATTTGTCAAATTGTAGCCAGTCGAAATCTAAAAACAGTTATTCACTCGTCACTGAAACACCAATAACATTTTAAATCCTATTCAATTTTTATCATCTCCGAAAAAAGAAATATCCAATCAAATTGACATGAAATAAAGTACATTTTTTTTTAATCTAACGCTGGAAAGATGGACAGTGGAACAGGTAAATAGCGCGTACCGTTAGGGAAAACCCAATAAGCAAAAGTAAAAAAAAAAACACATTTATCTTGAGAATTTTTATCAGATTTGTATTACTCCCTAATACGAAATGAGGACGTTTTGAAATTGGAGATTGGAGCACCTTCGCCAGTTCGATTTCGAAATTCACGACCTCCCTGAGATCTTCCACGGCACGATTTTTCTCAGCGCCAAGCTTAGTCGCGGCATCTATCATCTTCTTGTAATAAGCCCGGACATATGCGTGGCTGAGGCCCAAGATCAGGATTTCGCGGGGGAATCCTAGTGTGGCTGCGTCCACCTATCAGAATGCAACAATTACGTACTCTTCAAATTAGCACTCTTTTACAAAATTGTTTTCATTTTACAAAAACTAATACTCACGAAAATAGCACGTTTCGTAAAGTTCTTTGGATCTACTCCTATCTCGATGTTGATGAAATAATGGAAAGGAAAGCCGTTATCTCGAAATTCGTAGATTGTTTTTGTCCAGTCAAAAGCAGCTTCGGTCCATGAGTCCCCTTCGAGAATTGGCCATCCTCCCATCTGTCTTATACTCGCGAGCAAGGGATCCGGCCCTCTGGCCTCGATCGCACCTGTAATTTTTATTTTCATTAAATTTGCCTCTTCCGAATAGTAAATTATTTTTTTGTAATTTCACATTTTTTTACGATAAATTCGAGCCAAGACAATCCGTCAGCTGGATCTCGAGATTCCTTTTCATATCAAGTATAGCAGATAGCATATACTAATCTAATTCAAAATTCAAAGTTAAGGGGGTCCTCCAGTTTCTCGGGCCGAACAAATCGATTTTTTTTTTCATAAATCACATCTACAACATGGGTAGAAAATGTGTGCCAAAGGATTTTTGATATTCGAAGTGGTTCACAAGTTACGGCATGAGCGCCCGCCGCGCATGCATGAACTTTCAAACGCGTTTTTCTCGAAACACTATTTTTCGAAACGGCGACCACTATATTTCAGAAACTACTGCACCGATCTTGTTCAAATTTGTACAGCATCTTTAATATGTTATAATCCAACTATTGGAATAGGATTATCATGATTGCTTCGATAGTTTCTTTTCTACGAGCGAAAAACTTAAGAAAAAATGAGTAAAAAATAGAATGTAATTTTCAAAAGTGTACAAAAAGGTCAATTTTTGTAATTTAAAATTCACTCTACGACAATCGCTAGTCTTAAATATGAAGATTAAAATGCCGTTTGTTTTTTGATTTCCGATAAGCAGAACAGCCGCAATTTTGCTCACCGTCAAGCATCCCTTGTACTTGATGTCTTCCTGTCCGCCACTATAACTTTTATTCTATTATATATTTTATCTTCAAAAAAATTGTAAAGCTTATTAAAAAGTCAATAAAGATTATGCAAAAATAATGAGATCGATTATATCAATCGAGAAACTTAGAGGACTGCGTTAACCAACAATGCGAAAAGGCATCAATGGAATCAATTTATCTTTTTAAAAGATAACTTACGCAGGTTCATGCAAGACTTGTAGAATGTCTTGACCAGCGTGAACGCTTTGGATTCGTTGCGTTCGATGTCGGCTTCAAAGATGGTCCTCAGTTGCTGTTTTACATTATTGTCGGCGCGGGTAAAACTATCTACATTTTCAGTGTATCTGCCGCAGGCGTATTGATAAAAATTGTCGCAAGGATTGACGCTATTATTCATATTTTTGATAATCATAGCCGCTGTAAACCAAGTGTACATGTGTAAATATACTTTAGCACCATTTCTGCGCTTCGTTGCGTAAGTGTCCCTCGTTTCAAGAGTAAAGAGACAGGAAGGCTTCTGAAATACCGGTACGGTTGCATCCTGTCGTGTAGCAAGTATCCGCTTCGTTTTTTAAAAGATTATCCGGCTTTACTTGCTTTTCAGGCAGTTCGGGTTTTTCCGAAAATGAATTTGATGAAACTAGGCTAACGAAGGTGGTTGAGAACAACAGAATTAAGGCAGCCGTGTTCATCATTGGCCCAAGTGTTTGGTTTAGACATCCTGCCAATGGCGTTGGACATCTAAATCGAACGATATATCAAAACCGAAACAATTTTTCCCATATTTTACTTCAATTCAAGGTTATCTAATAGTAATGCGTTTGATAACGAGACGAATACCGATACATTAGATACGTTGGAAACTCACTTCTTCGTTGTCTGCCGTTTCATAGTTACGTCTCCAGTGATATCTTCAATTTTTCTTCACAAAAAATGTAATAAAAAACAAATGAATAGCACAATAAAATTCTTGGAATGACAATGCAATGGTTCTTAAATCCTATAAACAATTATGTTCTATTTTTGGTTTATTCATAATTCACAAGCCACGATTGTTGACGAAGAATCAAAACTTTTGACGATGAGTTTAACTTTAACGAAAGTGAAACAAGCCTTACACGAGACAGGACAAAATAATAAGTTAACGAAAGAAGAACGACTGCATTTATTATCTATCCCCCTACACGAGAAACTTAATCTATACAAAATATTCATGTCTCATTAATCAACGACGATAGATAATTCTTGAGAAATCTTGAAAAACTTCAATTTTGCTGATTTTAAGCTTTCCAGACAAATGATATTGTTATCGGTCTCCCCAGGTGAGTATCTATACTCATCGAAATAATTCATGTCTCGAAACTTAACAACAGAAAATTCCGAAGCAATCATTATTTCCTAATTTTAAAAAACCGTCCGTACGGATGCCAGAAGAAAGATATCTTAAGAAAATATGACTCCTCTGCGAAAAGTCAGTCTTCGAAAGAAAATATGATATATTATCGTACAATGTAATTATGAGTAGCGTGTATTAGAGATGAAGTAAGTACCTCGAGTTAACAAGATTTATTACTGCTAATAATTAGTTGGTATACCACAGCTTATAACATTTAAATGTATTCTTATTCAAATTACCTACTTATCAACGTTCGTGCCTGAACAAAGGTCTGAGAATTATTAAAGTGCGAAAAAATACTGATAAAAGGAATCGATTAAAATTCCTCCTAAAGTAGCATCTTTACAGATATCTTGGGCTTCGTTTCAACTTGTTTGAATAAAGCGTGATAAAGCTACGCTAATCTAGACTTTTCACATACCACTAGGCAAAAAACATCTGAACTATACTGTGAGTAGTTAGGACATATCCATAACTATTTATAATTAAAAAAGTTATTGATACACATTATTTTCGTGTGTTCTTCAAAATAAGGAACGGGAAAAAAATCCAAGGATTACTAAGTAGTATCCCACCCCACGAAAAGTCACACAAAATCATACCGAAAAATTCTGCATTCCATATTAGAAGACACATGGAGCGTCTCGTCGACAGTCTTCGATCCTTGATTATTTGAGAGAAACTACACACCGTCCACCAAATCACATCCGGCCTCTTTCTTCGTAACCCTGTATTATAACCCCTCGATATGAGAAATCATCACCGGCATAAACGAACATAACCAAACTTCGACACCTCATTCGGCTATATCTCATTTTCTATTTTGCCGAAATAAGTTGCGAAGGTCCACTACCCTTGTTGCATACTACACAATGTAAGGTATGAACAAGATAGATTCTTCGTGTCGAAGCAACGTAAACGATGATCGGGCTAGCAATCGACCAACCCCGATAAATCCCATGACTGACCGCAAAGAATTACGTAATTTAAATTGCACTCCCGCTAAAGTTCCTTCTCCCACAACAAAAAGCCCTTTTAATTTCTTGTTCGTAAAAAACTTGATCTCTTTTTAACCGAAACACTGACAATGATTTTTAAACTTAGATTTAGTATACCAAATGTATTTTTTTAATGAACATAAGTGTATTTTCGTACCGTACAAATGTGAAAAATATATAGTTCTCGACGTTATCGGACAATTTATCTCCAGACGAGAGTTCCGTCAGCGCCGAGTTGAACTCGTCCATTAGCGAGGAGTCCGAGGGCCCTTGGGAAGGCGCGATGCTCCGCGACCTTGACCCTCTCCTGAAGGCTCTCAACTGTGTCACCTGGGAGAACCGGAACGGCCTCCTGCTCGATTATCGCACCGGAATCGATTTCGACCTCGACGAAGTGGACGGTGCATCCGCTGAGACGTACACCTGCTTTCAGGACATCCTCGTGGGCATGGGCGCCCTTGAAGGAGGGTAACAGCGAGGGGTGAACGTTCAGAAGAGCTCCGCGCCAACGGCGAACGAATTGCTCCGAGAGGATTCTCATGAAACCAGCCAGGCAGACGATTTCAACGCCAGACTCCTCCAGCCGTTTCGTCACTGCCTCGTCGAAAGCCTCGCGACTTGGATAATCCGTGTGACGTATCACCTGACCAAGAAATCGTAATTTTTTTTTTTTATCCGAAGAGAAAGACAAAACATAGCGAATACAAAAGTGGGATAAGATTTCGAAAATTCCTTCGAGAATTCTGATCGAGCTGAGAGTCCGTTTGGGTGCGTTTTCGTTTACTTTGAGTTTATAAAAATTCGCTTGGCTCTCTTTAGTAACGTAGAGCAGTAAAATGAGAAAAAAAAATGAGAAATCGATATCTGGAAAACTATCGGTAGTCGCTGAAGGTCGTTTCAATGATTTTCTTAAAATATTTAAAGAATAGTCCGTGAAAACTTTCAGCTTGATCAGACAAACTCTTCTCGAGCTCGTCCCAAAAATGATGTCACCAACGAGATTCTTGATGCCGGCATTTTCGGCTCTGGTTAGTCCCTGGACGTTTCGTTTGTTGGACACGACGAGTACAATTTCTGCGTTCATTCGTTGCGCGGGATCACGACAGGCGTCGATCAGAGCCTGGAGATTCGTGCCACTTCCGGAAACCAGAACGCCAACCCTCTTCGCCCTCTGCTTCGAAAGCGAGTCCACCAATGGAGCCACGTACGGTCGCATCGCCTTCTCCAGAGATTCAACATAGTTCCGCACTTCCAGAGCCGCTTCATTTCCAGAGCGCTCGCTGATCCGACCAATGACGACCGGCAACATCGCCGCAAGATCGGCCAATAAACGATCACCGTTCTCGGGTGAGCAAACGAGGATCGCCCCGACACCGCAGTTGAACGTTCTCAGCATCTCATCACGGCCGATACCTCCAACAGTCGCCAGCCATCCGAAGACCGATGGTATTTTCCAGGTTGCCGCGTCGATTATCGCTCGGGTACCATCCGGTAAAATTCTCGGTACGTTTTCCGTCAAACCTCCTCCGGTTATGTGGGCAAAAGCTTTTATCAGGTTCGATTTCATGGCTGGCAAAACTTCTCGGGCGTAGATCCTCGTCGGCTCTAGCAAAGCCTCGCCTGTATGAGCATTTTTTTTATTAGAGATTTCGCGATGATAAAACGGAATGGTAACTTAACCAATCTTATATTTTCAAAGCGTTTTTGAAACTTCAAAATCAGGAGTTAATTGCGCATCCATGTAAATATTAGTATTTACAGCTGTTATAGAATTTTTTCTTAAAGAGAAATCATTTTTTAAGAATTAGTATGAAGATGTTCATTCATATACGTAAATATTGTTAAAGGAATTTATAATAGATTAACAGTAGTTATTATTTAATATTTTTTATATTAATTATAATTTATCATGTTTATATACCGTTTCTTAATCTTTTCTTGATTTTATTTTACATTCTTATTTTTTCGATAATTAATACGAAATTATTAATCTGCACACGCACACACACACATGCTCGCATAAATATTTATATAGCTATCGGAAGTTATATTAGATGAACACTAAAATAAATTTTTCGAAATGATCTGCTTTACGATTGATAAACGAATAATGATTGATAAAAACCGCATTAAAATCAATTGCGTACTTTGAAAGGTCTAAGCGTACAGACGGAAGCAACTTTGTTTAAACTATGTAAAGATAAGGATGGAATTAATATTTATTCATAGATATTCTCACCAATCGTTTTCTCGTGATCAAACGGCGCCGGATCTTGTAGTTTCTTTCCGGCGAGTTTGAGGACTCGGCGAACGAGGCTAAACCCGTTGCTGTGAACTCCGCTCGACGGTAGAGCGATCACGAGATCGTTCGGACGGATGTCGCGACGGGGTAAGAGTTGTTCGCGCTCGACAGCTCCAACAGCAAAACCGGCCAGGTCGTACTCGGCCTCGTTATACATGCCCGGCATTTCGGCCGTTTCTCCGCCGACCTACATGTAAAATGGAAACAACAGAAATAGAGATCAGTGAGGAAGACAGTATTAGAAATGAAAGTGACCCCAAACAAACCCAAACAACAGAAAGATTGGTCGGAACAAAGGCAAAAACCGAAGTGACCGTAAAAAATTCAGACAAACCTTAACAAACCCAATGAAGAGAGAAAGGCTAGGACAAAACTGATCACAAAACGGAAACAAACTTAGAGGAGAGGAAAAAGCGAATCAGTGGAGAAACCAGAACAAAACTGACCGCAGAACCGATATAAGGGAGAAAGAACAACGGGTGGAGACAGAACGGAACTGACCAAAGCGCAACCGGCGCGCCTGCAGCCCTCAGCGACCCCGGAAACAACCTTTGCGGCCGTTTCAACATCCAATCGCCCGCAGGCGAAATAGTCCAGAAAGAAGAGCGGTTCGGCACCATGAGCGAGAACATCGTTGACGCACATGGCGACTAGATCGATGCCGACCGAATCGTGGAGGCCGCACTCTATGGCAATCTGCATCACGGAACGAGGTTTAGTGCATTAACGCAAGGGCAAACGTGTACAGATGCGCGCAGTTACCTTGAGTTTGGTGCCGACGCCGTCCGTGCCCGATACGAGAATCGGATCGGTGTAACCAGCCTCGGCAACGTCGAACAGACCTCCGAAACTGCCGATTCCACCCATCAGACCTGGACGCTTGGTTTTTGCGACGAATGGACGAATCCTCGATACGAGACTCTCACCAGCATCTATGTCGACTCCACTGCTCATGTAAGAAGTTTTACCCGAGTGAAGAATCGCCGCGGGTATTCCCCGATGACCAATGTCCGTTCGAAATTGTTTTCCCTCGAAGGTGATGTCCCTGGCGTCCGCGATGGCTCCTGCAACGGCGAGCTCGAGAGACGCAGCCAAACGGACCGTCATCAGTACTCGGCCACCTGAATCATGAAAACAATGAAAATATGCGAAAAAGTGAAGCTAAGAAAACTGTTGAAAGTGAAAAATTAACACAAGTATCGTGAATTGAATCGGAAGGTCCAAATGTATGGTGCATAAAACGCAAAAAAAATCGCAACCCAATACTCCTTTAAATCTGAAATGTCTATGATAGAAATTCCACCAAGACCCATAAGTACTCACCGTTGGTCATCAGCTCCCCACTACCATCTGGCGATAGAGCAGTCCCGCTGTGAAACACAAGATGACCCTCGGCCACCTCCACCCGACGATCAACTCCTCGAATCACTCGCGACTCTGACGACTTAACCGGATATCCGGCCGAAGCGAGAACAACTCCAGCCACGTAGATATCGTCCCTCCACTTGGGTGGATGATCCGCGAGGTCGCCGCAGCAACACGCCATCATCGTCTCGAAGAGATCACTCCGCAACAGTGGTAGGACCACCTGGGTCTCCGGATCACCGAACCGACAGTTGAACTCCAGTAGTTTGGGGCCTTCATGAGTGAGCATGAGACCCGCGTAAAGAACTCCCTGATAGGCCACTCCTTCCTTTCGGAGGGCTGCTATCGTCCGATCGACGAAAAGTTCACGAATCGTCTCGAGGTCTTGATCGTTCACTGATCGGGAGGGACAGTACGCGCCCATCCCTCCGGTATTAGGACCAAGGTCACCGTTCGATAGCCGCTTGTGGTCCTTTGCCAATGGCATTATCGATCCAGTTTCACCTAGTCACCAATCGCTATTAGCAAAGTTACAAGAATTTCTTTGCTTCCTCGTGCTAACTAACCATCGGTGAAAAAGAGAACGGAGACTTCCTCGCCTTCGAGAATCTCCTCCACCACAATCCATTCCCCAGCTGCACCGTATTTACGGTCCATCAAGATCTCGTCTATCGCCCTGCAAGCTTCATCCGTATCCCGAGCTACCACGACCCCCTTGCCTGCTGCCAATCCTGACGCCTTCACCACACGGAAGGATGGTGACCTGTTGGAGCAAAAGTCAGAGATTGGTACAGCCAAAATCGAAAATTCTTGTTACGGAGCATTTCAAAAATTTGATTGAACATCAAAAATAAAATAAAGAATGTTGATGATTTTTTAATTATGGAGATAGAGGTTGAGAGCATGAAAAGTACATATGTTGCGTAACATGTCTTGATAAATAGACTCATTAACAAGTGGTTCTAAGAAACGTTTCTTGGCATAGTAATTGCAGCAAGTTTCAATAACTAAACTTTTAGTAACGAACTTATTAGATAACTCGACGAATTAAAAATTTTTTTCGTGGTAAATTCCTTGGGACGATGATTGCAGTGAATTAGAATTTATACAGAAGCTTACTGATGCTGGGAGAGTTCCCAATGACATTTTGTTGATTAAAATGCTTCAATCAAAGAAATAGAAATTAAAAGCATAACAATCGATGTATCTTGATCACTGATAGCTCGATTAAAATATGTTCAGAACAAAAGTTCCTTGGGGTATAGTTGTTCAAAGTTCAATGACTATGTATCAAAATAAGGGATCAAAAGCCATTTGAAGTTTCAGTGTAACGTGAAAACGAGATAAATTCGAATGTCCGAAAACTTACATTCGAACGAATCGTTTGGCCTCATCGGCATCGGAGAAACCTGCCCATGCAGCAGTCGGTATTCCGTGACGATCCATAAACGACTTGGCCCATCTTTTGTCAGCCTCGATCATGGCGCCAGCAGCGCCCGGACCGAAACATTTGATTCCCTTGTTGGCGAGCGCGTCTGCAACGCCGTTCGCGAGGAATTCCTCCGGACCAACCACCACCATATCTACGCCCTCTCTCTCGCACCATTCCGCGACTTCCTGCAACCCGAAATTGTACCTAACACGCCAACCATTGACAAATTCCTTCCTCGCTTACCTCGTTGTTTTTCAAGTTCAATCGGATCAAATTGACTTTTTCGAGTCGTCCGATTCCGGGATTTCCTGGTGACGCGTAGATCTTTCCAACTTGAGGCGATTGCGCGAGTTTCCAGCATAAAGCGTGTTCCCGACCGCCGCCACCGATTACCAGTACACTCTTCATATCGAGACGAAATAACCTAACTATCGGAAATTCGACCACGTGCTAGAGCCTTTCGTTACCGGCTACAGGTGCGCGCGCAGATCTCGAGCGAGTGAAACCAAGCGAATGGAATTTCTGGATTTGTTTGGGTGCTGATCTTACTCGAATGAATGACCGATGCGTTATGTGTTCCAGATTTTCTTTAAACGCGCGTTTCGCAAATATTTGTGTTATCATTCCCGCGATAACCCGAGGATGACGAAAGGGCCCCCTTGCGCGCGCTTATCGACGAAACAAAAAAAAACACGCGCGTTTCTCAATCGTTTTCTTGGCGAACGAAAACAAGAGAAAACACGAGATTAAAATGTTGAGGTTGATTACGAGCGGGGCTCGGACGATCGTACGTCGGAGACATTTAGATACGAGCGCGGACGCCGCCAGCGCCGCCGAGTGTCTCCGAACCGCCGCGCCACCGCCTAATCGTACGAGCCAACCAAAAAAAGTTCGGATTTATAGATGGAGTCCAGAGGAGCCTTCCTCCAAGGCTCGGATGCAAGAATTCGACGTGGACGTCGCGCAGTGTGGGACAATGGTGCTGGACGTACTCGGGTGCATCAAAGCTCGCCATGATCCGTCCTTGGCCTATCGAAGGTCGTGTCGCGAAGGGATCTGCGGCAGCTGTGCGATGAACGTCAACGGAACGAACGTTCTCGCATGCGTAACGTAAAACACCAATGACCCCACCAGTTGGTCTATTCTCAGGGATGGATTCGAGGGGGAAGCATCTCCCGATCCCTCGGTTGATGCAAATCGGTTGAAACGAAAGGACTTGAAGAATAATCACAATCATTGCATTTTGTTCACTTATCTACTCTTGCAAATTGCAAGAGTAGATAAGTGACTTGCAAAAACTCAACTTATATAATTAAAACAGAGATCAATCGATGAATCTGAATAATTAACGGTAATTGCTGGAGAGCTTTGCTGGAGACACTCCAGCAACGGTTCCTGAAGTCACTCCAGCCGCAACTGCTAGAGAATTCTATTGGTGACGCCTCACCAATGGCTACGAAAAATTTTTGTTTGAGCCGATTCCGTAGCGGCTACAGGAGAGCCTCCAACAGATTTCTCCAGCACTTCATGCTCTAACGGGATTGTTTGTGTGTATTTGTATGCTTGTTTGCATTCCTTTGTTTCTGGGCTTTCTGGGGATAGTTTATCGTTGTAATAATTTGTCGCATGGTCAGGTGACAGAGCCCAGACAAACCCAAACAAAATATCACTAACAAAACATCACGAGAAAAAAAACCAGCAGCCTTCCTTTTCAATCCCTAATCCAAACGACGCCTCATTCCTTTCCAGTAAAGTTGATCCGAGTCCACGAAAGCCACTGATCATTTATCCGCTTCCTCACGCGTACGTGATTCGAGATCTGGTGACGGACACGAGTCAATTTCTCGCGCAGTTGCGCTCGATCAATCCGCGTCTGGAGCGTCCAGACGACGGTAAATTGACAGGGACCAGACAGCTCTTGCAGAGCCAACGAGATCGGGAAAAGCTCGACGGTCTTTACGAGTGCATACTCTGCGGATGTTGCTCTTTCGGTTGTCCCTCGTACTGGTGGCTAGGTGACAAGTATCTCGGACCGGCCGTTCTCATGCAGGCCTACAGATGGATAATCGATTCGAGGGATCAGGCATGCGAAAGACGCCTCGGTGAACTTCGAGACTTTTACTCAGTTTTTCGGTGTCACACAATCTTCAATTGCACCGAGGCGTGTCCGAAGGTAATCGTTCATGGGAAACCCCCATTTTGAAAGTCCGAATCAATAGTCTGTAAGAACGAAAGGAAATGCAAATCACAAAAAAATACGATTTGGTGCAGGGTCTCAATCCCGGAAAAGCGATAGCAATGCTGAAGGCCACTATGGCCGGTCTCGCGTCGAAGGAAAAACCAGACTTCGAGAATTCCTCGGCTGATCCCTGCCGCGACGGGGCTTAATTTACAAAAATATAAATCAACGTTTATTTGGCCCAACTTAATCTTATACAAGGTTTCTTTTCACTGGAAAAATAAATCTAGGGCTATATATACAATGGCGTTATCACGGTTAATCTTCAAATGAAATTCAACATGCGTATCGGCTCGTCGAAACGAGTCCTCGTTCTCGAGACTGTACAAAAGGAGTTTTATCGGCAACGAGTTCGTTTGGGGAATGGATCACCCATTGGTTCGTCGAGTCTATTATCGCTCGGGGGCGCGCTGTTTTCCTCGTACGAGCTTATCAGCTGGTCTACTCTGTGGCGCATCGTCCGGTCCTGCAGCCATGGATGCAAAAGCACGTGCTGGATGTCTATCCGTTTAATCGGGTCAGGTGTCATCATTCGTTTGATCTGTGTAAAGAACAAGGTCTCATCACGATCAAAAGAAAGTCTCGAACAATGAATTTCCGGATAAAAAAATAATCTCACCAGATCGATCGCTCTAGGAGAAACGTCACCGAAGAGTGCTGGCGAACAACGATACATCCCCTTGACTATCTGGTCCCGCAATGGCACGTTCGTGTTACGAATATTGAAAGGCGTTCTTCCGGTTAAGGAAACGTACAGGATGACCCCCAAGCTCCATACGTCCACTTGCTTCGTGTACGTCCCACGACCGTTCGTCAACACCATCTCCGGGGCGACGTACATCGGAGTGCCACAAAAAGTTTGCATCATCGTCTCCTCATCGACGAACTTTGAGAGACCAAAATCAGTGACTTTGACCAGCGGGTATTCGGCGTCGCTGGCGAGTAGTATGTTCTCCGGCTGTGGAAAACGTAAAATTAAAAGGATTAAGTCGAATTGTGTCACCTGATGTACGAGCGCGATAGAGATAGCTGAAATTTTTTAAACTTTGGTTATGATGAAAAATAATATATGTGATTAACACTTCTTTCGTAACGTAAACGTTCTTTTACGTTTTTACGTTACGTAAAAGTACATTGTCCGCGTGTCAAGTATTAAGGAAAAGTAATATCGAATGATGAAAAAAAGATTGAGAATAGCGATTCAGACCAGTTATTGGTCAGCCCTAACGGAGATATAATCTCACCTTCAAGTCTCTATGCGTTATGCCACGGCTATGAAGATAATGAACAGCGAGTACAATCTGATAGAAAATAAGTTTGGCGACACTCTCCGTCAATCCGTCAGCCTGAACAATCCTGTCAAATAGCTCCCCTCCTTCCATCATCTCCAGGACTATGTACATGTTCGCAGGTGTATCCACGATTTCCTCCATCTTTATGATGCATGGCTGAAACATACCTTTGTCTTTGGTTTCTTTTTTTTTCTAATATCGCTGAAAAGGCAATTCCTGAGTTGCTCACGTGTCTGAGGGATGTGAGAATGCCAACTTCAGTCCTGATCCGCTCCGCGTCAAGGGCGTTTTTGGCAAGGTCACGAGCAGTCGCGCTCCTTTTGGTTATCGTCTTCAGGGCAAACTTTTTGCCACCCGTTATACCTAGAATGAGTTTGACCTCTCCACAAGCGCCTGATCCCAGGGTTCTAGAAACTACGTATTTCGATCGTAAAACCGGTGGAAGACGATCGCTTTCGGGATTCGAGCTGCTCAGGTACGTGTAGACTTCGAGGTTAGGCTTGGCCAATGCCACAGAGTCGTTGTTTCTTAGGACGACCCGGTTACCCTTGCCAACCCTGAGACCGTTGACGAATGTGCCATTAGAGCTGAAGTCACTGAGGTAGACAATACCGTCATCGGCCGCCAAATGGCTTGTTTCTCTCGATATTCGAAAATGGACTTTACTAATGATGCCTAGATGATTGTTGTCCAGGTGCATACGTGTCAGCTGGACGTCGCAATCAGCTTGGCGACCTATGGTGTACGAATCCTTGGACATGACTGGAAAAAAATTAAGCTAGTTCAAGGATGTTTGTTTGGGCTGGTATAAGTTTTAGAACACGAGTCCGTTTGATCTCGTTCGGTGAACATCTTGGAAATCGTGATTTCGTTTGGGTTTGTTTGGGTTGCAGGGAAATGCGAAAATTCTATGCTCGTTTGGATTTGTTTGCGTCCGAGAAAGATTTGAAAATCATGCCGGTCGGTTTGGGTGTATTCGGGTTCGAAGCAATTTTAGAAATTGTAAATTCGTTCGTTCGGGTAGATAGACTTACCAAGTTGACTGAATTGTGGAACGCTGGGGATGAGCCGGCCCCAGATTGAAGGTGACGACGAAAGACCGGCAGTTTCGCGCTGCGAGGGCTGCGTTGCAACCTGCGTGTCGGGCAACGTCAAGGGTATATCCTCGTCTACGTTTGCCATCCTCGCGGTCTTCGACTAGTTCCAGAGGATTATTTAACGCCAGGAACAGGATGGAACATTGAAAGTATACATGCGCGCGCGCACACGGGGTTCAGCGTTTCGAGATCGGGTAGCAAAAAATGTAAACAATCGTGTCAACCCATAACAGTGGTACTGGCACGTTTAATTTTCTCAATGTATCAAACGCTTCGCGCGCCCTCACAATGGAGAGGGAAACCCTCGACCAATGGGAAACGACGCGCACGAACTACTTTGGGGACGAGGCTTGTGATTGCAATGACAATGACTTTTGGCAGTTTTTTTAACGAAAAACCCAAACAACCGACAAGTCATTGTCGCCCCAAGGGAAATAATAAATTATAAGTTTTTTCGCTCGAAAAGCTTAATGAATGATGTTCAGATGATAATTTGATAATTCGTTTTTCGTCAAAACTCATATGTATTCGAGAAATCTCTCATTTATGTATCTTATTTATTACGAAACTCTCTTTTTTATTCATTATCTTTGATAAAATTATTTTTCATAATTGATTGATTTGCTCACTTTGTAATTCCGACACTTTTCCGTTTCAAAATGATGACGCTCGTGTTTCTCCGCGTCGCCGTGAGAGGGCGCCACCAGCATCCGGTGTCTCAGGGCTGGCCCGACTTGTATAACGTAACAAAAAAAAACTACTGGAATTTAGGAACTATTTTGAATACGACTGTTGGTAACGATCTGCGCGGATGAAATTCTTTGCGCATCTGAAAGCATCTCCTACCCCTGTCGCTTCAGTCGCCATTATCGTGCGTCATCCTTGAGTTCTTCGTCCCGCGACCCAAGCGGCGTCGACGATCTAAACGTCGCAAGCGTCTATCGCTCGATTGAACGAGCTCGAGAGAGTGCTCGCGAGAGAGATAGAAAGTGTCGGGAAGATCAACTACGTAATCGAGCGTTGATCGCTATAAACGAAGGGAAGGGGGTCGTTTCTCGCGCGGATCAACGTCTAGTTGCTTATCGGTGGGAGAAGGACGGAGTGAAAAGGAGAAAACGTACCCGTGATGTATACCAGGAGTAGATCAACCGGAGGTCCGGGTTTTGGCAACAGCGGTGAGTGCGCGATACCTGGTTATCACCATTAATTCTAATACACGAAGAATCGCAAAACCCATCAGTTCCCTTCAAAATCAATAAGAGACGCGACAACAATGGCGTCCATTTCTCAAACATTGCCCTTTCATCCGTGAACCATCCAAATGACGTTGACGGGAATTTCAGCGGGACGAGGTCAGATGAATCAGGCCAACGCTGCCAGCTCCTTTCCGGCATCGCATCCGGTAAGTCTTCTGCGCGCGTGCGTCTGATGTCTTTTTTTTCTTCCGCTTTTCTTCCCCTCCCGTCCATGGCCGCGCACATCCAGAAGGTAAATCAAAGATGTTGACGATAACCACAATGACTCCGACGATGACCGAAACGACAACAACAATGACGACGATGATGTTTATTATTATTATGATGACAACGATGATAACTGTAATAATGATTTTGATGTTCGTGATGATGATGATGACGACGAGCCCGCGTAAAAATTTGTACCGGCGAGCGACTAATGGGAGCATTCTCCGTGTTACTCCCCCGGCTCTGCCGCCGAGCAGGCACGGAGTAGCTATACAACAATACCGAGGGGGTGTATTTTGCCAGGGGCGAGCTTGCCGGTTGCCCTTAGTAGCGCGAGCATCAGCCTCCGTGCGTATTCCCGCGGCAGGCGGGAGGGGAAAGGGGAGGAGGTGTGGGAGGCACGGCTCGTAGAGTAAGCGGCGGTGTCGCGCCGTGCCGCGATGGCTGGTCCCTGGCGGGATTTCACAACCGTAGAGGTTCCTTGTGTAGCGGCGGAAAACCCACCCTCTGTTTTTCCAGTACGATCCGCAAGGCGGTAATTTTGCGCGGAGCGCCTACAAGCCTGGACTAATCGAGCCTTCGGCGCCATTCAAGCCGTCAGGAGTACCGTCGCAGCAGCAACAGCAGCAACAGCCGCTCCAACAAAATATGAAGCCAAGACCACCGCAAGTGCAACAGGTACAACAGCAGCCACAGCCGCAGCAACCACAGCAGCAGCCGATGACTCCGCGTCTCAAGCCGATCCTCAAGCAGAGCAGCATCGCTCAACCGGCACCTGTGCCACCCCCACAGGCCACACCGGCTACCCCGGCTACTACTACTACACCGCTGGTGAATAGGGCTGTAGCCCCTGCCACCCCTGCCCCTAAACCCCCTGTGGAGAGCGCCGAGAAGAGCGCTGAAGAAACCGCCGAAACTGCGGCACAAGCTCCCACGGAGGAGGACACACCTGGACGCTGGGCGGAGGATGATCAGGGCAAGTGGGGCGATGGCGATGAACAGGGCTCTTGGATGGATACCGAGGATGGACAACAGGAACGACCCAAGTGGAGAAGATATAAGAAAATGCCGGGCAGTGCGTACTACACTTTTATCAAGTTCAGACTCGATGACTGTCTATGTTAATTTTGCAGCGAACGAACTTTTTTTGCGCTTGATGGCAAGATGGTGCGGTAGGATTTAGTATTATTTTGAGGTTTCGTAGTTGTATTCTTTTTTTACGCGTCCTCCTTTCTCGATTTCGTGTTAATTTTTGCATTATCTTGACATTACATTTATACTCTTTTTGTTTTTGGAGTCATCTAAATTTTTTCCATTATTTTCATGTGCTAATTGATTTTTCACCGCTCCCCATCGAATTGGTTTCTTTCCTCGAAAAATCTTGTCCCGTTGACGATCGACGTGAAATATCATGATGACCAATCACTGCGCAAATTCGAAGACGTATCGCTGGAGCGTTGCGGCGTTCGCGACTGCCCGTCACTGTGAACCGTGAAAGTCTGAGTAGTCTAAAAAAAATGTATACGGAAAGATCATTCTGTATACACAAACTTTATATCTTAAACTTCACAATTCCCATTTTTTCTTCCTTCCCAGACAAACCCAATAAAAAGTTGAAGAGACTGCGCATGAACCAGCGTTTGCGCAAGGCCCTGATGCCCAAAAACGCGATAATGGTACTGAACGAGATGAAGGCTGGGGTGCAGTTTACCTTCCCGGAAACTCAGGCGATAATGCCAAACTCGCTCTTCCTCGTTCACGCCGAGGTCAGTATTGAGAGAAAAAAAAACATTCCATCGCATACCGACCTTTTATATTTAAGATTGTACCTATTTTGGAAAAGCGTTCAATTTTTAATATCACCATTCATTCGTCAGTTTGCAAAAAAGTATTCATTGTATAATTCCGAGTACAATACTGTTTTCTTAGTTCTTTTTTTTGACATATAGTAACTACTTAACGTTGACCTCTAGTTGATGGAAGTTCGAATCAAACCGCCTTCGAAATGGCTGCTTTCAAGAAATAGGTCGAATTATCGATTACCCTGTAATCATCACTGATTGGAGTCAATGTTGGGATTACAGCTCGAGGGAAAGATATACGTTGGTCAGGGTCTGTCGAAACCTCTGGCGCGTCAAAACGCCGCGGAGAACGCTTTGAAGTCGTTGCTTTTGGAGAAGATGACAGCTGCGGCGATGAAGGAGCGCGTGGAGCCGGATGGCGACACGGCGATGGAAACGTCGATTGCCACGCCTGTCGGTACGACCGCGACAACCGAGGATACTTCCCGAATCGCCCAAACGAACAAGGAAGAAAACGGCGGTGGCGATGACGCGATCGAGGAAAACGACGATGTTCCTTGGAGCTCGCTCGCCAGTTTCGCTCTTTACAAGCTTTTCTTGGAATGGCAGAATCAGGGAACCGTTGTTCCGATACCTCGACCTGGTGTACCTGCCCCGAGCAAGAATAAGCCTGAGCCAAAGCCCGCAACGGAGAAGCAATTGCCACCGAACGCTGTTGACGTACATCCGGTTATGTTGCTCAATCAGATGAGACCCGGCACAACGTACACGGAGGTTGGTCGAGTCGGTACTCCGCCGAATATACAATTCACACTCGGCGTTGAAGTCAATGGGACCATGTACACTGGAACTGGTACGTATAGACTGATGAAAGCCTTGCCGGACGATAGCAAAACGTTATAAAATATTCTCCAAAAGCAAGAATATTATGAGCAGTATTGAACATCCAACGTAACGTAAAAGCGGTCGTCAACCCAAGCATGGGAAGTAGGGGTTGAAAGCTTTAAAATCGATACATTGAGATACAATGATTTTTACGCTTATGATAATAACTCGATTCGTTAACAGACAAACCCAAAAAACCTTAGATAAAAAATTGTCTTCAAATATTTCGAAAGATGTCGCAATACTTTCTAATTATTTAAGGGATGGTGTTCTTTTTACGCCGGAATAGGTTATTCCGAATAGTCAACAGCTAAGTAGGAATTTTTATGATTTCAACTTTAAGGAAACACGACACCACTCCTATACAAAATTTAACTTTTGATTTTCCATCCCTTAAAGCTTGATTTTCCAAAATCTGTGAAACACATTATTCATTATTCAGCCGAAGGTCTAAATACGAATTTCCATGACTTCTACGGTGATAATTTCTAATTTTCGTACATCCTTTGTTTTCACCCATATAAAAGGAGAATTCTGAAAAATCTATTCTTAAATTATCTCAACATCGTAACGTCCACGATCCTACAGATTTCACGTGTCTACCTTTAGCGATTTGGATTGGGCGACGATGAGACTCAGAACTTTCTCTTTCACAAAAATATACACGAAATTTCTTTAAAGTTACGTTCAGCATTCACTCATTTATGTTCAGTAAAAAAATGTAATGCCTGAAAATCTAAAACTAGTGAAATGTACCCAGATAGATAACAAGCGTTTATTCACAACACTGGCATCTACATTAACCCCCCCGTGCTTTCCCCACCGTGAATCTGTCATCTTATTCAACAGCTAAGAACAAGAAGGACGCAAAGAAACAAGCGGCCAAAGCAGCCCTCAAGGCACTCTACAATCTTGACTATCCCGAGGAGGTGAAGTCCGAATCGAGCGAACCGCAAGCCCAGTGAGGGGCTCTGTATATCTATCCCCCAGGAATCACCACCGACATTTTTATCAGCAAAAAAACATCGCGTTCAACCTCGAACGCGGAGGACACGAAGAATCGTTTTCACGTCGTGCTAAAATAGTATTACGAGCAACAAAAAGGTAGACCGTGCACGATAAATTCTTATTTTCCTTCAGCGACACCATTTTTTACCCCTTAAGCCTCATGGGACGGGTAAAAATGAATATGACTCTGAACGAACGTTGAACCCAATGAACTTGTAATTCGTTCCAGTCGAATCACAACTCTCGTATGTACTGGACGAAAAAAAATCAGTTTTATTCATCGGAAGTTGTGCAGCTTCTGGTTTATTTGAAAATACACGAGAAAAAAAAACTCTTGCGGAGCTCCTTCCAAAGCATTTCTTCTTTTCCTGACAATCCCCGTCGCGAGGAAGAAACGCTAATGCTATGGCGTATACAGGATTCATTAAATACCTAAGGATTACGTTTGTACGAGAAATGTCTTTTTTTTTCTTGAGGGTGGGATTTTCAGATTCCTCTGCAGAAACTTATAATCGCTGGGAAGCAGCGAAAGGGGAAACGCTAATGAGGAAAAACGATCGCTTTTTAGCGTAAACGAATTATTCCCAGGTAACACACGCTCCCGGCATTGTCGAACGGTTGGAGATTGCAACGAGACGAAGGATTAACTGAAACGTGTGATGCGTTGATTCCCCTACGGTAATGACGAGGTCCTTTCTTGTCTTGTCTATCGGCTTCTCAAGGTGGCCTCGTTAAATCAGAAGGTGAATCCGGGGAAGTTGCCCGGGTTGAATGCGTAGCCACGACGCTCCTTGGCTAATCCGTTGAAGAAAGCCTCGAACGAGTCTTCTTCGACTGAAGAGAAATTGATTGTCAGATATTTTTGTTTTCTGGAAAAAACAGAATTTTCGTTGCGAGAAATAATAAAAGAGACTGACAAGTTGCCAGATCGGCGCCGTTGTCGTAGCGAGAACGTCTCTTCGGGTCCGACAAGATCGTGTACGCCTCGCTCACTTCCTTGAACTTCTTCTCCTCGGCCTTCTTCTCAGCCTCGGTAGCGTTCACGTGACGATCTGCGGTAGACGATAAAAATTAAAATCGCGAAAACTTTCGATCTCGAAACAACGATGAATTTCTCGACGACTTGGTCTTTTCGCCCCTAGAACACATGAGATAAGAAAATAAGATACGTTACCCGGATGATGTACCAAAGCCCTTTTCTTGTACGCCCTCTTGATATCGTCGATTGAGGCAGTCTTGGTGACACCCAAGATTTTGTAGTAATCCGTCCTCTTGGACTTTCGCAGCGCTTTTTTCGCCTTGTTCAGCGATGCTCTCGTAGCTGTGGACAAACAGGATTAGTTGTGAAGCGAATAAAAAAAAAAGAATTGCACTAAGTTAAAGCACGTACACGCGCAGTTGTCGATTTTCAGGGCTTTCTGGTAGTCGGAAACGGCCGACTCGAAATGTTGAAGTTCCATGAAACACATGGCGCGTCTCAGGATCGCGTTGAGATAATTTTCGTCGAGTTTTATAGCTTCAGTACACTCCGATATGGACTCGTTGAATTTTCCGAGCTGAACAACAACAACAACAAACGTAAGAAAAAGGAAGGTGCGCAAGTTGGCAATGCTAGGAAGAATGATCGAAAGATTTGTATAACCTTGGCAGCGACCGTAGCTTTGTTGAAGTGCAACTTGGCGTTGGATGCTTTGTTGAGTGGATCAATGGTCAAAGCCTCCGTGTAGAGATCATAGGCTTCCTGGTACCGTTCCGCTTTGAACGCCGTGCATCCGTCCTTGGTTTTTTGCTTCATCAGCTTTGCTTTCTGATCGAGACAACGACAAATTGTGTAAACATGGATGAAGACGCTTTCGACTTTGGTGATCGTACCTTGTACATTTCCAACGCCTTGGTGTGATCAGGCGCGAGTCTGAGAACTTCTTGAAAATGAACAAAGGCTCGCGACGGATTGTCCTGGTAATAGAAGCACAGGCCACGCACGTAAGTCGCGTCGACATTTGTTCTGTCCTGATAGAAGACGTCGCTGTTGATCAAAAACGTGCGTTAGAGATAAACATTTAAAAAGCGGTTATTAAGCTATTTACCTTCACTAAAAATGTCAATACCCATCGAACAGTTGTACACAAGAAGACTATTAATATTATCCAATTTCTTAAAAAAATATTTTCAAAACCCAAAAAGATTACAAACTTTGCGAGTTCCTGAGCTTCCTCGTATCGCCCCAGGAGAGCCAAGCATTCGGCCTTGGTAATTTTGAACCTTGTACTGAAGGTGGAAATGGAGCAGCAGCGATCCATGCAATATACAACCTGTGTAAGAGTGAATGTTATCGACCCCCTCTACCATCCATAGTTCCTTGTTGTCTCCTACCTTGCGGTAGTCTTTGGCCGTGTAAGCCACCTCTGCTTGTCTCATATATTCCTTGACATACTCGAGATCCCTGCGTTCCGCCTCGCTCGTTTCTGAATTGGAATCGACTAGCAACTTCTTCTCCAGAAAAGTTTCAGCCTCTATTACCTCTCCGAGTATCAGACAGCACTTGACAACACGCGAGTATACTTTGCTTGCTTTCGGATCAAGCTCCAAGCATCTCTTCGCATCTGTCAAGGCGTCGCGATAGCGGTAAAGCATCATGTGACACGCCGAACGATTTCCATAGTACTTGGCCACGTTGGGACATAATTCTGAAAACAATCGTCAGAAGTTAGCGCAAAAGTTTCATCAGCCGTGGTTCTTAGTTTCTAAAACGTTAGATGTTTGACCAAAGCTTTACTTATGCATTTGGTATAGCCTGCCAGGGCGGCTTTGTAGTCTTTTGCGGCGTATAGTCGATTAGCATCGTTTTTCGTGTTTTCGGCCAATCTGAAACCGCAAAATGTTAGAATGTAAGGGATCGCAGAGACAAGGCCGGGAGACGGGAGGGTTGGTTGAAAATTAGAAACTCACGTGGCGGGATCGGACGACTCATCTGTCATTTCTACATCCATCGCTTTTGACGCGATCGCTTCGCTGTCAGTTATTTCGACCTCGATAGTGTCCGACGCGACGACCTCCTCGTCCGCCATGTTGTGATATCCGATTGCACTTTTACGAGCGTCACAGGCCTGACGGTGAGCGGAAAATTCACACGGACGCAAGTATGGGAGGAGGAGGGAAGAGGTTTCGGAGAATGAAAAATGTGAAAAACGATCACCGGGCCAGGAAAATTAGAACGTGGAAGATATGAATTTTCTCATGAGTCGAGATTGCGGTCGAAGAACGGATGACGGTGAAAAAGTTAATCGTGCTTGCGAGTTGGGAAGGTCGAGCGACGAAAAAAAATGCCCGACGATCCGCGACCCGCGAAGGCACTAAACTAAAGAAGGAGAGAGAGAGAGAGACTAAGTTTACGGAAAAGTAGAACGGTAGGCCGAAGGGCGAACGAGAGTTTTGAGGAAAACCACTAGCGGCGCCACTTGTCTGATAGCAATAGTGGCGCCATCGGTGCTCTGAGCAGTTAAGGACAGATACTTTGATGGCCGCAATAATGCGATAATTTGACGAGGGAATGTTTGGGCTTGATATGGGCTCACTAAAATTTTTTGCAAAGCTTTACTTAATAATTTCTATTACTTAATAATTTCATGAATAATAATTAACTCCTTTTTCATGCCCATTTTGCCAAGTTTCAGAAAACTGTTAAAAAAATAAAATTGCAGAACTCTTCCTTGCCTACTAACCGCTGTAAACTGCCGATGGATGTAGCGGCGATCTTTTTCCGAAATGTCCAGATTTTGCTACTCGTGGCGTTAGTAGTGTTGTGTGAATCTTGTTTATTACAATACCAAAATAAATCTATTCTGGTATTATACTAACTGTGCGAACATGTGAAACATAACACTCATTGCGAACATGCAAAAAATTAAACATAAAAATGAAACGAATAATTACGAAGGTTCAAAAATAGAAGTAGTTCTTACTATTCCAAAATGTTAATAGTACATCTAAGAAAAGGGCTGCAGTTTTTATACGCTTATATAGCAAGAATTAGATCAAGAATTGTAAACATTTATTCACTAATATTTTCAAGAAGTTATTATTCAGTGATAATAAATCATATTTTTGAAATATTCTCACAGCTTGACAAGCGCCACGGGGCGGGTGAAAGATAAAATTAAAGAATGCGAACGTGATTTCAATGCATGGAAATAAGTGTGGCACATTTCGCTTAGATCTGAGTGCGCGTGCGAAGTCGACAATTTTTCTACATTCTTGCAACAAAACTGAAAATTCCGGGTTTTGTTCGTGATTTTCTTTATCAGTTGTAACGACACTTAAAAATGTCCCCTCCCGAGTGCGGAGTTTAAAAAATTGCAAATCCAATTTTAATCGGTAACAGAATTTCGGGAATATCAGAGCGCGGTGACAAGCTGAGTGAAAGAACGCTTCCAAACCGGACTCCTAATCTTCCGACCTTTGAGCTATCCCCACCATCTTTGCTTGAACCCCGTCAAACCGTGATCCAACGCGTGGCTATTTACAGTCACGAAACGGGTTGCCTACGTGATGGAAAAACGGATATCACTCTCGGAAGTAGCCGCATACTCGAGGCGACTCGTTACGTGCTCTTGGGGCCTGGAATGCGAAGCTTTTCACGAGCTGGCTACGCGAAAGTGCCTTACGGCGCTAACCTGCCTCTCCTCTACCCCCTTCTCTCACGCCCCTCCTCGAGCGTCCTTCGCCAATGACGTTTCTCATAGCTCGTCAAATCGTAAACAATGGATAAACGTTCGAGAGGAATATCCGAGATATCGCGATACACGCGGAATTTCTGATTGATTTTCTTTAAAATCGACTCCGTGACCCGAAGTCGTTTCTGCCGGCGTTCCAGTCTCCCGTTATTCCAATCGTCATCGCCCGTGCAGGCCTCGATGTCGCTCCGCTGAATATATATACTGCAGTGTCATAAAACAGTGCCAAAAACTTTTTCTCCGGGCAATTAGTATTTTTTGCTGAAGAAGTTGGATGCTCCAAGTAACGTCGGAGAATATTTGTTTTCGAGCACACCTCAACCAGAAATGGGGGTTGAAAGTACAGAAATAGATATATTTCGATAACCCATAGCCCGATTTAAAAGTCTGTCAAACGTTCCCTGGGTAATAAAACACGCGTAAAGTTACGCGACGTTAAATCACCAACTTTAAAAACATCGGCGCAAAAGCAGTTCGAAGTTCGAGGTTTCTTTGAAAATGCATATTCTACGAGAGCACCGCTAACACAGAGAGAGACGGGTTATATATATGTGTGCGCTTTTAAAAAAGAGGGGCGGGGGGTAGCACGGTGTAGTGTGAACCGTACGGACTATAGGATGTTCCTCTCTCTTCCAGTGGTGCGCAACTAGGAAAGAGCATAACTTTATGACGTTAAATGAACAGTAACAGAAACTTAACGAAAAATCTCCAGAAGTATGGAGGCACTCATGGTGGATCGACTTGTGTGAAACGAAAAATGGAAAATATATGAATAACGATTTTTTGTTTCTCAAAACGTTCATCATTTTTATCAGTTATCGTGATACATTGTTTTTTTACTTTCAGCCCCTATTTCACAGGATCGTTGAGGGTTGAGGAACAAAAATTTCCGTTAGGTCTCTTTCAGTGTCCGCCAATTTGGCTTTAGTAAAAAAAATGCTAAGCGTCTGCAAAAAGGATCTGCAAGCGACGTCACCGGCTGGGTTGTACGTATTATCTCCCTCGTACCAAGGCACCGGAGCTCACCTTACGCGCGATAATAGAGCGAAAGATTCCAAGTCGTAATCGTCGTGCGTCGAGTGCGAGCGAGAGGGTGCTCTCGGCGGGCGTTGGGAGCGGGTGCGGGAGGATGCGGGGTCGTGCATGCGCGTACGCGTTTCTTCGAGAAACCGCAGAGGCGCGGTCTTGGCACGCGTGCTCCGCTCCTCGCTTATGCAAATAGGAGTCCACGTATGTTGGTTTCATCAAAAAATGTTTATTTTTCTTCATCATCTCGGCACATTCCTACAATCGCCGCCCATGGAATACATCGCGCACGCGTGACTATCGTTAAGTGTGCCGTTGTCGGGTTCTCCCGAAGATACCGTGTTTGACCGGAAGAGGATGCTTGGCGATCCGTTGTATTGGACGGGGCAGGTTGCAGCCTTGCGGGCATGCGCACTACGGAAATCCGTTTCCGAGAAACGAAAACCTGATACGACACGACGGGTCGAGCCACTTCACCTTGATATCCATGTGCGCATGTGCTACGTAGACGTTGGGGAAAAAAAGGGGAAAACGACAACTTTTACCGCTTGGAGCGCTGTGTCAATTAAGCAAAAGAAAAAAAAAAGAAGCTGAGTTTCATCTCTCCGAGAGTCACGGGCTCTCAGAGACTGGTAAACAAAAATTCTCTCATCAAATGTGATGGGTATCCGATCGGCCTACGGATTTCTCGTAATTAATGACGATGCCCCACTGACACGGAGATCAACGCTGAGAGGCACCTGCTCTCTTTGGCCCTAGGGCCCGATCGCGTACACCAAAAAATTACCTCCACCGATCGTCACGGTAAATGGAGTGGAGTCGTGGACCGAAAAAAGCGCTCTCACATTTGCCGCTGTATAAAGGAACGAGTGAGGAACCGGTCAATCCTGAAATCCATCGAACCAGCGGAGGTGGGGGGGGGGGGGGATCGAAATGTACCGGGTTCTGAGAAAGAAAAAAAAGTGTACGCATTCTATCGAGACATCGAACCGATGAGAAAAAATTCGTCGGATTCTGATTTGCATAAGAATTTGTGAGATTCGGTAGAGTCTCGCGTGTTTTCAATTCTGCGATCACGATGAGGTGGGGTAGTTCTAAAGTTGAAACCCAACGACAATGGCGGCCCGATTGAATTGGAAATTGACCTCGAGACCTCGAATCGCGAACGAACGGGTCTTTTGTCGCTGCGCGCGCCATCTTTGTCACACGGGTAGCGAAAACAGTACGGAGAGGTTAGGAATTACGTATACGGAGAGTGAAGTGTCAGCATGAGGAAAATGTTGGATACGTTGTTTAAACGAGGAAAGGCTTCGAATTCCACGTGACCTTTTCCCCCACCCGTCGAGATGTATCCACGAGTCGCCCCCGGGTTTCACGGCTGATGTGGAAAAAAGCGCAAGACAGTGGCCAAAGAGTGAAAGATTGTATTTCACACGCCCGGGGGGCATCTCGAAGCCTCGCGCGCTCGGCCCAGGTAAATAAAGAGGACGCGAAGGAGCGACTCGGTATGTAGGGGGCGGTGAGGAGAGAGGGGGCGGAAGGAGGTACGTACTCAAGAGTGGGAGTTTCTGGGATAGAGGGGGCGCGATGTCAGGTAGGAGGGAGAAGAAACGGTCTTGTCGCTCGAGCGATCGCCTTCGAGTTTTTAGTTCTCTCGCAGTCACCGAGCGTCAACGTCGGCGCAACGATCGCGTCTTTAAAATCCAACGTATACGTACGGGTGGGAGGGGACCAACGGTTCTTATCTTCTCGGTCCATCGGTGCTGTGCTACGTCGCGCGTGTTTCCCTCGACTCCGCGCCATGTCCGTTTTCGGGCCGAGGTGCCGCGTTTCGTTAGTGCGCGAGTGAAGGGTTATATATATATATAGGTATATCTCCTTCACCCAACCACGAGAAAAACCTGGGCTGTAAGAGAGCACAGAGAGGAGGAAGGTGGGACCCTCGTGCGAAATTCCACGAGGGCTTCCGACGCCAGTGCCCCGCTCCGCGCACCGAGAGAGCGCATACCTCGGCCGGACGGTGGGAGGGGGAAGACAGCGTGGAGAAAGGGAAGAACGATAGTCGAATACGAGAAAGCTGTGGATCTCGCCCGGGGTGGAAGGGGAAGGTGCACTCCCGTGGGAAATGTGACGAGTCACGTGATACGTGTGTATTTCGGGCGAGTGGAAGACCTGAAGACGGATACGAGAGGGATATACATAAGAAGACAATTGAAGAATGAGAGGCACTAACGAAGAGGGGGCAACCCCGTATTGCAGATGTCGGGTACTATACTTGGGTAGCTCCGTGCCCCACGCGAGCAAGGAAGGCCTCCTTGGGGTTCAGGAACCCCTGCGGGAACTGTATCCCGAGCAGGGCGCCCTGGGTGCCCGTGGAATCGACAGTTGGCTCAGCGTGTGGAGCAACGGTCTTTTGCTCGAGAACGTTGACGAGCACAGGAAAAAAGTCACGAGATTCTTTCCGATCGAGGCGTTGCACTATTGCGCCGCGGTGCGTCACGTGAAAGGTGGCACCGGCGGTGATTCCTCAACTACGGGTGGCGCGACTACGAGATTTTTGCCTCTCGACTCACCGTTCGCCCGTACCCCAAGCGCTAATCATCCGCCGTTGTTCGCCGCGGTGCTTAGACGAACCACCGGCATCAAAGTCCTCGAGTGCCACGCCTTTATCTGTAAACGCGACATGGCGGCCAATGCCCTCGTACGTTGTTGCTTTCACGCGTACGCGGATAGCAGTTACGCGAAGGGCTTGGATCCAACGACGATAAGTGGTAGCAACGGAGCCGTCGCCGCGCCCTCGAACGGTGGAGGTCTCTATCATACACTGGGTAGTTCGAGCCTGGACAACGAGGGATCCTCACCACCGCTGGATACCCGATCCAACGACGAACTTGCCAGCCTGTGCAACGGTGACGAGAATCACAAGGTCTGGGCCAAAGGAAGAGACGAGATTGACACGGTTTATCAGGAACAAGGTACCCTCAGAAGCACCAGAGGTTCGAGACCGCGCCAGTTGGTCGCGCCACCACCACCACCGCCGCCACCTCCACCCCCGCAATCACTCCTCGGTGAAGATTCAGCCGCCCGCAGAAAACCACCGACGAATAAGAAACTCAAGAAGAAGAATCGATCGGATGAGTTTCAGCAGCATCATCACGGGATGAGTCAGCAGGCCATTTACACGAACGGTTCACATCACACATTGGCACACCCAGCCAGGCAGCAGCACTATCACCAAGCACCGCCACCTAGCGGGAGCAGATCATTAGCGGGCACCCTAGCAAGACCCACACCTGTACTACTAGTACCCGCTGCCACTCTACCCCGCAAAGCCCACCATCATCATCATCATCATCACCACCAGAGTCGCGGTATCGTGCCCGCGGCTGCTCCGATCATACCGATCTACGCTCCTCTCCCGGTTGTCCCACCTCCACCGCCCCCACCAACTGCTCTATATCAGGGTGGAAGTTACGGGACGGCTGGTAACCGAGGAAGAAGGTCCCACCAGGGAATCCTCGAAGACTCCACCACCCTCGGAGCTTCTCGCCGGCTCACCGCTTCTCACGCCGATTTGACCGCCACCACCGCCGATCCGGAAAATCAACAGCAAGAGAACGAGTCTCGTTTCGGTACCGGGATTTACAGGCGCAAAGGACACCTCAACGAGCGGGCTTTCTCTTACAGTATCAGGGCGGAGCATCGCAGCAGGAGCCACGGGAGCCTCGCTTCCCTGGGATTTAGCCCGGCACAGAACGGCGCTGGTGGACCCGCCGCCATACCCAAGGAGGAGAAGAAAGACAGGGAGATTGCTCAACTCGTAGCGGGACTCAATCTCGACGAGCAGAACCGTCATCCAACCGGACCTTATCCACGACCCAATCATCATCATCATCATCACCATCACCAGATGCAACAACCCCACCCGTTGCCTCGGCCCAGGCCTCGCTAAGCTTCGTCCAATCTACCAGCGCGTCGATCTTTGACCCAGCCATTTTTTTCTCCACTAGGACCAGGACTGAAGGGCCGCGAAGAAACGCTCGTGAAGACCGGCTATCGGTCGGGTTTCCAAGTGCAACGTGCTCTTCCACGAGGAATTGCTATTTTATCGTTTTTGTTTAGTTTTTTTTTTTTTTTTTAACTTTTTATCAATGCCAAAACGTGAACGGGCCTTTGGCCAAGGAATAGTGAAAGATTAAGCCGCACCCAAAACGAGTTACGTCGAGTGTCTTTTTCGCAACGCGATTTCACTGAGTCTCGTTGTGAGAGATATCTCGACGTGCACTTAGAGTGCCGCAAGGAAAGAAGAAAAGTCTCCCCTGCCACCGCCCTGAGAGAGTTACATAAATAGCGGCGTGACGAGAATTATGATTGCGTCACGCTCGGGATGAGGATTATTAGAATCATCGAAGCATGGCCGCGCGGAATGCAGACGCACTCTGCATGGACACATTATTATAGTCACCGCGATGAGAGGCGGAACGAGCTTGCGAACTGTAGCGTCAAGGCCGATACCGCAGATTTCCCTCACCAACGACCAATCGGCCATCCCACCTCTATCTTTCGTGTTTTTCCTTCTCATATCGCGATACGATGATCGACCGTGGCATTACGGACGTATCATGTGCGTACAAATCGATTTCTTCCTTTTTCGGATTAAGAATCGCGAGTTTTGAAGGGCGGTCATTCGACTCCCGACGGGCCAATTTTTTAACGATCTTTCACTTGATTTTTTTTTTTGCGTGCCTTTGTATCTGTATATACGTAACACGTAGGTTTAGATTTGCATAAGTCCTCTTGGTGGACTCTCGTGGAATCCGTAAGAGTCACAGCCATTTGAATGGGAAAGATTGCGAGCGCGTGCCATCTGTGAACAGCCGGAGGAACAACTTCCGAAATTGTCCAAAAAAATGTCCAAGTGACCAACGGAGTTACGACTGCAAGATGGCTGCCGACCGAAACGGTTGGTCACGCACCAACTCTCAGCCAATTTCAGAGCGGTCATTTTTGACCTTTCTAAAACTTTCGGTCTATATGAAAAATACCGGGTGATCATTTTTCTTGGAAATACCGAGAATGGCAACGAAGAGAGGCGCAGCGGGATGTTTCAAAGTCGCGCGCTCGTTATCACTCCAATTTAAATAAGCCACGTAACACTGCCTTACACCGAGTAATCCAAGGGCACAAGTCCATAAATTATAAATTGACGATAATTGTCGGAAGCAAAGTAGAAAAAAATGCTGTAAAACGAAGGAACTTTCCAGGAACGTGCCATCATCGTCGATTGGGCGTATTGTTTTTTTTTTTTTTATAACGCGTCAACGGTCGCTGTCGTGTTTCGGTAGAATATCAACGGCGCTTCCTTTTTCGCCGATTATAGTCCCGAAAATCTCGCAAGAGAGGTCGCCGGAGGTTAATGCGCAGCGCGCTTGCGCACAACCAATGGATCGTCACGTTTGCATCGCTGCAACGAAAACTTTTCACTTTCGTTATCCGAAATGTTGTTTTTAAAAGTTGGTTATTTCTGTAAATGAAAAATGATCGCCATTTCGTAAAGATTTCGTTCGTCAACGACGCCAAGCTTCGATGTCGTCTTGACAGATGCATTCCAATGAATTTGTTTTTAAGAACCGTCCCTGTGAATAATAAACATAACTGTACGAGATACAATAATAAAAAGTTGTATGCAATTTTTTAGGACTCGTTGATGGAATGTCTGGGAAATAACGCTGGAAGGAGAAAAGAGTAACGTTTGTGAGACACGAAAGAGAACTTTGAAATGCATCGTCGAGATCTTTTTTAAGTTAACGGTCTTCGCCGATATCCAGACATTTCCGGTTACGGACCAACGGTCTTTTCTCTCTCCTTTTCTCAGAAGGTAACATGCAACAGCTGTCGCGCTCGGCTCTCTTTCAAGACCTGAACTCCGAAGGAGCGAGAGAGAGAGAGTACGAATCAACAGCAGCTAAGAACTGCCCAACTGTTTCGAGCCTCCGGTATTGATGTACCCCCCGAACACTTTCGCGATCTCCGAAGCTGCAGTAACGGCACTGCCCGTTTGCTATCTTCATGATTGGTCGCTCGATAAATCTTGACTGTGCAACTCGACGCGCGTTTTGCAAGTTTCCAGCTCGACTTTTCGACCACCGCTTTTATTCGCTTATTTCGTACGTGTCAAAACTCAAAACTCAGAGTCTTCAGTTTCTGAAGCGTAAACGCGATCTTCTTACGTTAGAGAAGAAACCGGAAGTTATTTCGAAATTAGGCAAGTCAATTCGAGGCTCCTTTCGCGGTTTTTTGTAATCTAAAATGGGTAGCAGTTTTTCGAGGCTGCTTTTGAGTGGCTCACAAAACCAGTGGAATTTTCCGGTTTTCAAACGACCGTGAAAATTCAGCCACCCAAACAAAACGTGCAACATCCGTTTATCGATCGACCATCGACGATTGTTTAAAACGAAGGGAACGAGCGTTCGACGTTTTTGAGAAATTGAAATAGACACGTACGTGACGACTATCCGTTCTATATGATCCCCTTGAAAAATAAAACATCGCGTTCCGATAGCCCACTCCAGGCTCCCAATTGATTCGGATTATCGAAATTCGATATTGCTGAAGATATCCCTCGAAGTCCAGCCTTTCTCCGTTGCCATGATTCCAGCATTTCCATCATCGCAGAAATTGCGTCACCATTCGAATAACTCTTTCGAATTTACTCAATCCGTTGCAAGATAATTATTCGAAATATTGGCGTACCACGCAATTTCGCTGCGTCCTAAATATCGACTCGCCAAACCACTTTTCTACGTGAAAAGAAAGCAGCGGTCTCCAAGCCCGATTGGATGATTTTAATCTTCTTCAAAACGCCACTTAAAGCGACTCGGACCATCGAACCCGAACATCTGTAAAAGAAAATAATGTTTCATCGATAATGAAAGAAAAAGAAAAAAAAAAGTGGAAGCTGCGGCGCACTTGAAAAACGTACGGATGTCGCGAAGAGCAAAACGACGCGCAATGCTCGAGCTCGGTTAGTATAACAGTACCGGGAGTCGCGAGTCTGTTGCTTGGCTAAAGGAGCACTCCCTCTCTTTCTGTCTCTCTCTCTGTGTATCTCCTCGAATACCGTTACCGCAGAGAGTGGAGGACGCGCTTGCGCGTCTCTGGCCTCCAAGGGAACCGATCCGAAGGTGTTACCAAGATTCGACGGACTCTTCTCGTAGTCGCGGCTGGGCATCCAAATATCGCGGTCTTCCCCTCGTTGGAAGTTGGCGATTCTTTCATTCCGGTGGTGTTCAAGAAACGAATTTCAAAAAATGTTCATCTCAAAGAAATTTTAAAAATAAATAACCCTTTGATACGACAATCGGTGTAAGCACTTTCCAAAAGTGTGCCATTCTCGTAGTATACCGTAAAAAAAAGTAGAAGAGGGGACGGACACGGCCTTGGAGGAAGCGACGAGGCGTGTATAATTTAAGCAACCGCGCGCTTCGCGAACACCTATGCGCACGCGTGTACAGATATAACGGTCCCGAAAGCTTGATCGGCAGGTCGTTGATATCGAAGACGCCCGTGAACGCGTTTACACGCACGCGCACTCCCACCCACACATACATCGGTATGACGTGCGTTTGGAGAAACTTGCGCCAATTTTCATGGTTCGCGTATCCTTAAAGTGCGCGATATTCGTTGAGATAGCGGGGAAACCGAGCGATTCTTTCGCCGAGCTTCAGATCGCGAGTATCTTCTTTCGCGCTCCGGGAAAGAATCAACGTTGTCTCAGCGGACTTCCGGTTCTGTGTTCTCGTGATGTGTACGTGAGAGATATGGAGTTTTCGATGACACGGTAGCTTGGAAAATGGTGACCGGATATGGACCGGATGATCGTGAGGAGCGTGGATTCAGGCTAGGTGACGCCGCATCCGAGTGCTCGATGAGAAGTAAAGCTCGGATCGACGCCCTCTTCGAAGACGCAAAGTCGATTCGCAGCTCGAATCTTATACCTGGCGGATGGTGCCCACCACCGACGATCGATCGTTGCTCCCTCGGGATTATCGATGACGATACCTCCTCGGAGGAGCAGAACCGCGCCAATGGCGCCGTTCAAGCTAGGATCGAAGCGATGTTCGCTTCCGTCGAAGCCGAACACGAAACTCTCGGAAAATCCGCCGTTCTCGAGGTGAGCAAAATTTTTGTATCTAAAAAAAGAAGCACAACAACAACGTCGTAACTTTGAAATTAATAGGAGAGATTCTTCGCTCGCTTTTATTTTCTCGCGTTACGCTTCGCTGCCACATTTTCACTTATGGTAATCAACTCCTCTCGTTTCCCGCAAAAATACCAACCTTTTCTTTTTATCATCAGTGAAGAGATCAGAGAGAATTTCCGGAAGCGAGGGTTTCCGGTTCGATACCTCTAGAATATTCCGTTTCCAGGTGAGATATATCGGTGCAGCTCCGGTCGGCGGAAGGATCGCGAGTGTTCGGGGTCTCCAGGAGCCTCTGCGTCAATTGCTCGAGCGTGCCGAGGACGAGGAAATTCCCCGGGCCGAATTGGAGATATCTCGACGGGGTTTGACTCTTCGCATGGCGAGCAGCGAGAGAACAAATCCTTTTCGTCGTATCGCCGTTTGGAGCGCTCTAAGACTGTCTTCCCGATCGGACGGTGTTACCTTCACGCATGCCTTTCTTCCTCTCGTCCGAGACGATCGTACGGATCGTTCGATTATCCACGAGGAGAGACACGCCGATCTTTTCCGAGTGATGAGGGGTCTGAAACTCCAGGTCGCTGATTATCCTCCGATTTTCGCTGTCGTTATGCGTCGTCCGGGTGCCGCGAGGTTGCTCGAGTGCCACGGTTTCGCGTGTTCCTCCGAGAACGACGCGATCGTCGCGGCGGCGACGCTTCATCGCGCGCTGCTTGCCGATCTCGACGCGAATCGTCGAAGACCTCGTCAATCGAACGGTCTCGGTCGGGCGAGCCTAGCTTCCGTCGTTTCCACCAGCTACGGCGAAGCTTCGAGCATCCTCGGAAGGAACTCCCGAAACGCGCCGGTACGACCACCACGAGCCAAAAAGACCGAACGTGCCGGTAAAAGGACAAAAGTATCGGAGATCAAACCCGAAGACGTACTCGAGGCGCGGAACCGTCAGCCCAAGAACATCTCCTCGGAGAAATCTGTACGAGACCCAATTCACGACGAGACCTGCAATCATTATGAGAAATTACCAAATGCGGTTTACTCGCTTCCGGAAGCGCGTGCGACTCGCCGATCGGAGTCGAGGCTCGCTCGAAGCCCGAGCATTGTTTCACCTATCGACCTTGACGCGTCTCACGTGCGAAAACGGGCCCGGGCCGGCAGCGAACCTCCGCGAGCGACCGCTGATAACCAACGGCGTAGCGACGGAGAACTAAAAAGGTCTCGCAGCGAACTCGAAGTGGACAGGGGCGATCCTATGACCAGGGTGGAACTGCCTAGACACGGAAGTTTCCTTAAAGCCACCAGTGCGAGGTTGCCCAACAACACCAATGGCGGAACACCCCTCGGCTTTACAGAACTCTTCGACGAGTTCCGCAACCAGGAAGGACTGACCAGCGTCGATGATATCCTGGCGGCCATCATTGGTAAGCATTCCACCCATCCGTGCTTGACGAAGTCCGCGTTTCATCGTTTTCTCCCATCCGCTAGACCCGGAAGGCATGTCCTTCAACGACCTCAAGCCTCTCTACAAAGAGTTCCTCCTGAAACTCGCCGCGACCTTGACCCAGGATGAGCTCTACGAGAGGTCAGCGAGTATAATGAGACGAAGAAGTCGTCCGAGGAGACGATCGTCGGCGAGGAAGCCTTGCCTCCTGGGGCGCGCCATCAAACGGTCCATGTCGAGGTTCAAGGGCAGACCGACGGAATTCACATCGGTGATGATACCCGCGAGGAAACTCGATGACAGCTTTGATGGCAGCTCGTCGTGTGAGGTTAGGAACGAACGCCGAAGGGTTCTCGCCGCGAGAACCTCCAGAAGACGACCCTCCCGGAAAAACAGATCCGCAGCTCACACAACCTCCGAGGACAGTGACACTTGTAAGTATCTCAACATTTCCCTTCAGCAGCGTTGCACGGCGAGAAAAAGCATGAATTTACGCGAATTAAGCTTCTCGGAAACTCATTATATGAGTTTCCGAGTCACTAACCGCGGAACTGACATTTCGAGATGAAAACAATTTTTTCTGAAAGAGCAAGTATTTGTGAGGGAAAAGTGTACGATTTTTACCGATCGAACAAAACCTTAGCCGATATGTTAGCAACAGTTCGTAAGGCCTTACCATCGGTCGTTATTACATTACTAAAAGTCAGGAAAGATTGTTTCTATCTTATCCGATGGCTAACTCAAGCAATAAGGTCTGGAAACGACGGTATCAATTGATGATTGAATTCATCGTTTCAAAACCTGTAATGCGTACGCCGGAAATACGAAAATAATACAATTTATCGGATACGAATAACGAGTACACGGTGGTGGCCAAGGCCGTCGAGTGGGTCGAAGCGGGGCGAACAGGAGCAGCAGCGGATACGTAAGCTGCAGCGAGTGCAGCTACGACTCGGAATCGTGCACATGCGTCTCTGCGGACAAGTGTTACTGCTCGCTTTCCCGGCGAACACCAGCTGCTACGGGCGAGCCGCAAGTGTGCGCTTGCGACACGGACAGCTGTTCGGAGGGTAACAAGTGCTATTGCGCACGCGCCTCCTCCCAACCGACCATATTGGAACAGCTACGTCAGAGGGGCATCGTACCCTCGGAGAGTACGCTCAGCAGGACCGGCAGTACCGACGGGGCAAAGACATCCAGAACGGATCGCAGCCAAGCGTCCTCCAAGAGCTTGGAGTTTCACAAGGTACGTCGGCACACCCGCGCATTTCACAAACATTTAACCCTTTCAATACTCCGAAAAATCAGTCCGATTGCGCCCCATTGTCGGAATCAATTATTTCTGTTCCAATGGATTATTAGACAAAATACCTTTTATGCCAAAAAGTTTGAAGGTCTTGGAAACACATAAACGTCTTCATAACAGCGCACCATCAACATCAATCATTGCACAAGCTTTATAGGATTTTATAGGATTTCATCTAGGATTTTTTGTCCCAGATATTTTTCGGTAAATGGGACATATGTTGTCCCAGCCGTAATATCAACAATTTTCCAGACTGGGAGAGCACATGACTCGTCCGGTGCGAAAGAGTTAAATTAGGGTAGATAAAAATTATATTTGAATTTTACTGATACAAAAAGGGTTTTAGTTTGTTCGAGTCATAAAACGAAACTTTTTTCTTAATGAATTAAACTCCAATTATCAATTACACATAATTGAAGTTTACCATTACACAAACTTGAATAATTCAAGTTTGTTTGGGTTACATCGAAGCACTCAAGTTTAATTGATTAAATTGAACTATTCACGTTAATAAAATTCAATTATGAAATGACAAATAAAAATCTTGCCTGCAAGGTTCGTCGTTCACCGGGGCGGGGGAGCTCGGACAATCTCGGCTTAGACTACGATCTCTTCAGTCCGGGAAAAAAATCTCGTTGCGGCTCAGCCGGTAGCGAGCGAGTGTTGCTCGTGAGCGCTCGGGATCCGCGTGGTCGTCTCGTCTACGTGGGTGGTGCCGAGAGGGAAGACATCTCTGGCTTCGAAAATGCCTCCAATCGGGAAGCTCTATCGATAAAGAAGAGCGCCGAGATCGCGGCGATTTTCGGTCCAGGCTCGGTCAGGACGCGGCCAAGGGCCGGTGGAAGCGTATCCAGTACCCGGAGCTCCGTCAGCCTCGAGGCTGGCCTCGGCTATCTGCCATGAACGCATCGACTACTAATATACCCTAAGAGCCAGTATTTTTGTTTCTTTCAAGCCCACGTATTCCGCGTTTCATCAGTGATGATGAAACGTATCTCGTGCGTGCGATTTTGTTGCGTAAGCCTGATATTTTGCCAAATTTCGAAAAAAAAAAAGAATTATCCGACTGTATCTAGAGTTTTTGTAAAACTGGCATGAAAAGTACAGCCCGTTTGAAAAAAGCGTGTACGGCTATGTTTGGTCCCTGGAAACTATTCCCGGGAGAATGGAAAACGTTTAAAGACTCGAGCGAAAGAAAGTTTCTGGCTGCGATCGCCAATAAATTGTGCTAAAAGTTGGAACTTTTTGTTTTTACCGAGAATTAGAATTTTTGACTGAAACTATCGTTAGCTTCAAACTTCCTACTGTAATGCTTTAATGTCGTATGCGCTTTTATTAAACAGCCTGTAGAGGGCACCGATGGAACTTCTCTATCAGCCAACTCAAAAGACATCCATCGGATGGGTCCAAAACTGTATGAATTTAAAAAATATATATTTTATTCTCAGCGATCTTCACACACGCAACTCTGCGTCCATTTTTTCAAACCGCTCCGTATACTCGGCTGGGACCTCGATTTCCTTAATGTTGTCCAGGCCGATCTCGTCCTCAGTCCTACAAAACCCAAACATGCATTAACAAACAGGAACATCGTTGGCTAATTTTTCGGAAAGCGTTTCTCCTCCATTCCCGTGATAAATTGACATTGATAAATTGACAATTGAATAAAACTGTATTATGGCTTGGTCGAAATTACTTAATACACCAATATTGGTGGCAATCGGATTTATATAATTCTCACCTGATGAGCACGTCAACAACATTCTCACAAGCTAGCAGCACAGCAGGATCCTCCTCCACCTTGTGAAGCTCCCTCAGTATAACGTACGCGTTTTTATCCCTGAGAAATAATCTTCCAAGTCTAGTGGCGCACAGTTGTCCGAGACACTCCAGCAGCATGATCCTGAGATGAGAATCGCGCTCTCTTCGCTTGTTCTCCGGCAAGTATTGCAAATCAAGGGGCAATTTTTCATTCTCCTCGTCATCGAAGGTTTCAGGCCCAGCCAAGGGCAGAAGAATGTGTGGGAGCGCATCGACTTCGGGGCCGAGCAGCCACTCGTGATTGTCCGTGTCGAAACAACAATTCTTAAGAGTACCTATTATACCACCTCGCCTCACCAGGCTCTCTTCGTATTCGGTGAACGGCAGTAGCCGTTGGATCGGACGACTAGTTCTATTCGTCAAATACCTGTAGGGACGAATTCCTTCAATCCGGTGTATGTTTATTGATACCTACTATGATGTTAAGTGGAATGGAACAGGAAAATGACGGTTTGAAGATCCAAAGCTCTTATATATGATAGTGCCGTTTCACCAACCTTCGCAAGTGCGCTGATTGACTGAGATTGCTCCAGACAGGTCCCAGGTAGTGCAACTTTGCTCCAGTGGTGTTGTAACCATTTGCTGTGAAGGCGGTCATCAATGAGTCCCACGCGAAGCCATCCTTCTCCACCAAAGAAACAATTCCGCCTACAAGGCTCGATGGTCGCGTCATGTTGGACAGGATCATGCAGCACGGGTCGGCCAATGGACTGTCTTTATCCAGAATGAATCTGGTAGACAAAAGAGAAAAAGTAATGCATTTTTTTTAAGTGGATTTTGAAAAAGATGCATGATTTTCTTTTTACATTTCAACTAGAATAAAGAACTATAATGTATCAATTTCAAAGTCGTGCGTCACTTGGTGCTTGCCACAACTCTTTTTCTGAGATTTTCAAGAATGACAAGAAAAATTGAAACATCAATCATGATGTCTGTCAACAAAATCATCTATGTAGAAGAAAAATCAAATTTGATTGAGGGAATGCCATCAGTGTAATTCTACCTTAAGCTAACGTGTACCAAATTCTCATTATTAACGCTTTTCACTGAAGACTGCTCTGAGAGAGCAAGCAGCTCTTTGGCACCTTCCTCGTCAGCAGACAAGTTGACAAGGCAGAGGCTCGCATCTTTGGCAACTGTGGCAGTGGCATCCTGCATCAGGAGCACTAGCCTTCTGAGTATCTCTCGTTGACTTCGCAGCAGCTCGCGACCTTCCGTGCTACCTGTGACACCTGTGAAAAGTTTCCACCTGCGCGTTATTAAACCTTTCTGTCATCATGGTCGTGGTAACTCACCAAGAACGTGGGTCAGCGCGACGACTTTGAGATCCAGTCTGGCGGAAGTTTCGAGAAATTGGGAAATTTCACGAAGAGCCTCCATAATTGAAAGCCAATTAAGATTTGGAGGTTATGTCGGAGTAAACTTCGAGGGAATTCTTCAAAATGCTGATAGGGGGAGAGGAATTCTCGAAAACGTAAAAGAAGCAAAAATGTTGGAAAAAGGGACGTAAAACGTGGAAAATTGGGGAAAAAACGAAGGAAAAAATTATCGCGATCTGGACGAGTTGTCGCGCGTCGTCATTGGCAAAAGCGCTCAACGAATGGGAGGAGACCGAACGGTCCCCACATCCGGAAGAGACGACAGCGCATTGGCCAGTTTTCTCGTCTCCCATTGGTCGCACTCCACGGACGAGTCCATTTCGTTGCGTAGATTTCGCCGAGTGGAGAAAATTAGGGTAACCGTGAATTACCAAGTAACGAAGAATTTACTCCCGCGTTTTACCTCGTGAGATTAATAAAGGAGGTATAGGTTTCGCGTGGGAGCACGAACGAGCGCCGGTGCAGGAATGAACGCGCGTCGCTCGCGTAGCGCGACTATCCCCCCCACTCTGTGTCCCCGCCGCCAGTACCGAATTTAGCCTCGCCCCCGTTCGCCGCGGGTCGACCCGACACTGGCCGACAGTTCACAATCGGTCATCCACATGAGCGCATCCGGATCGCTATTCGCGAGAACATGTGTCGAGTCTCGTTATTCAAAAAAGTGTATAAATTTGTAGCCCCGAATACGAGCGGAATTCCTGTTTCTTTCGATCCTCATTATTCCCTGTGTCAGATTGATTTTACAGCGTGCCTCGAGAGGTTATCAGGTAAGAGCGGTTTCCGTGCCTCTTTTTCATCCTGCGGAAAGTCTTTCTTTTCTTGTTGCCGTTCGTTTTCGTCAGTCAAAAATTGATAAAGAAAACAACGTAGAAAACCGGTTTCGCTCGTTCGCGGGTCGTGATAATCATTTTATCGTGGATGAAGCGCAATACGGTGGAGTGTTTCTTCGTGATGAACGATACACGCGTGTTTTTATTGCCGAGCGTGTCGGTTCAACACACACGCGCGCGCGCGCGGCCGCCACGCTATTTCGGATTTTAACACGAAAAAGGAAAGTCACAGACGTTTTTTAGGTTAGGATCGTGAGTTGGATGGAGCACGTCGCAAATTTTCGGCTTGATCGGAATAGTTTTCCAAATACTCGAGGTTTGTTTTTTTTTTTTTTTTTTGGAGCTCCGCGGGTGGTCACCCGAATTGGCTGCTCCACTTGTGACAATTGCCGCAGTCACCATTTTGGTACGCGGCCTAACCTCGACGACGATCGTTTTTCCGCGTACAAACTAATTTCTTTTTACGCTCACTTTCGATTCTTCGATCTCTCCCCTCTTCGCGAGCTCCCCACCCCGATGTCTTTCTACTCGCTGTCTGATTTTCGTCGCTGGCGAGATTCACGGAAGTTTACAACGTGCGTGTGAAGGAACGAGTGGAGCGAGCGCGCGCGCGCACCGAACGTGTGTGCACGGTGCGCGCTACGCCGCGGTTTTGCAGTGGAAAAAACGTCTGCGGCGGCAACGCGACGGCGCGTAGAGGGGGGAAAGCAGCGCGCGTGCGCGCGGCCGATTTACTTTGGCCGCAACCCTCGGCGGGAAACTCTCTCGAAGTGGACGGAGAGGAAATGAGTTCCGGTCGGAACTAGCGGTACGCAACTCGGTATATTCGCTGTGCAAAATGTCCGGAATTTTTAGTGTTCCTATCTGATCATTCGTGGCGCTAGTTGTTTTGTGAGAATATTGCATGCATGCGTGTATACATATAGCTTGGTATCCACGTAATGGGGTAATCTCTTTACACATTATCAATAAACGTATTGTGTATATTGTGATACCACAATTGACTACTGATTATTCCAAAAAACAATTGTGACGGTACGTAGGAAATTGGTCGTGTAACGGTAACTAGCGAATCTTTCGCTAATGATTCACTGACACTTTCAGGTGCTTATTATTCAGTGATAAGCAACTTTATTAATCTTACTTCCACGATTGTTTGCGCAAGTGTACTGTATATGTATGGAATTAAGTTACTACTCAACTATGAAGCAATTGTTCACTTGTGATATCGTATGCGTACGCAGGGACGTTGTGTACGCATTATTACAAACCGCTTAAACGTGACCCTCGCGCCTTCGCGACAATTATTCTCACAGAATAACTCGTGTCACAGGCAGGTGAGAGGTAGAGTTTAAAAATGCGAACGAAACCGCGATTCGTTTTAACTTGTAGGGTTAACGTTGGCGCTTTCAACGCGTGGGCGCTTGTGTCCGGCTTTACACCGTTCCAACGAGAAAGAAAAAGTTGCAGAAAATGGGGCACGGATTTTTTAGTACCTTCAACGTCTCACAGATGGCATCACATTGTCCAAGTTCTTTCACGAAGAATTGCTTTTTTTCTCCAAGACAAATTTTAAACGTCAGAGGGAAGGGGAGTTCTTTTCACTTTACAAAAGAGCCTCAGACTCGCGTGCATGACTCCTCGGATCGCACCGGGCGGCTGTACCGGTGCAGCGTGCGGCGGCGGGTTGGGAGGGGGGCGGTGCGAAAAAAGGAGGGGAGAAAAACTGTGGCTGCGCGGTGAAGCTCGAACAAGGCTGCGCACCAATCAGCTCTCTCTTCTCTCCTCGACGTCCGGTAATACCAGTCGACAGATACAACGGGCAACGGCGGGCCTAGCGAGAAGCACACTGGCGACGTTTTTTTCTTTTCTTCTTTTTCTCCCTTCGAATGGAATTTTCGTGATCAAGAGATAGAGATAGAGAGGCGAAAGATACAAAGGAAAAACGGTGACCGCGCAACGCGGACGAGCGTTTCGATAATTTTTCGAAAGAAAAAAAAAGAAAAACCAAATTTCCATCCTCGAGGCTCGCGAAGGGACGTATCTGCGCAGTTTCCATGACCCAGATTGGAATGGGGGAGTTTGCACGGCACACGGAACAGCTGTTGGCCGCGCGAATACGTCGGGGCCAAGCGCTTCGACGACGCGTTACATGTATCAGGAGAGTTGCGCGCGCAGCTTGGCGGCTTCGTCGCGACTATTTTCAGGGGCGTATCGACGACGACGCGCCACTACCAACGGGACGTAACACTCGCTCTTCCATCGCATCCTCGTGACACATCGCCGACCCACCGACCACGCCGAACGTGCCTTCGCCCGCGTCCCGTGCGCGCGCACGGCCCTGAGCCGTTCTCCCACTCCACGTCTTCTCCTACCACTGTCGCGTCTCCGAACCTCCCCCCTCCCACGACCAGTCGGTTCCTTGTTTGCCATACAAAATCCAATAGTTTGCCTTGTACCTCGAGAGCATCAGCCAATATTCTCTGTGCTCCTCCGTCACGTTTTCCCTATTTTTCGGCATTTTCGCAACCAACGCGGAGGGAAAACACAGGAGAACGCGATATTTCGATATTAACGGAAAAATCGCGAGAAATTGCGGAAATATCGCGAGGATGTTCGTGTCCCGGTGCGTCGTTTCGAAAACGTTGATCCCATCAACGATCCCAATGTGCAACGAAAACGACGTGTAAAAGAAACGAACAAAAAATTGAAAGAAAAAGCGAGAACGTTCGGATCGCCACTTTGGACACCGGCCTGTCGTCGCTGCGTCGATCAACTGCGGGACGCGAATAAACCGCGCGATCTGAAAACTCCGACGACTCATTGTACGTTCCAATCCTCCTTAATCGTTTCCATAAAAAAAAAAAGAATCTCTTTTGTATTTGTGGAAAAATTGTGATGCAAAGTGGCGAGAAAAGGGCCCGCAAAGTGTCGTTGCTCGTTTATTTATTTCGACGAGTTTTCGGGCTTGGATTGCAACGTTGATAGTCACCAACACAAGAGCGTACGCTTCGCGTATATTCTCGTCTCTCCCACTCTCCACCCCCCTCTACACTTTCCACCTCGCGATCTCCCACCTCGCGCACCCTCCTCCTCTCCACCCCGCGAGAAGTCCATCTCCGGCGCGAACGACGCGAATATTCTCGTACGAACGTTTTCTTCTCTTTTTCTCTTATTTCTCGCTCTGGAAAGGCACACGATGGCGTCCCTCTCATGTACGCGTTACGCGTTTACTCCACCAGCCGATACATTGCGTAACCGACCGGAAAAGTCTCTTTTCCGCGCTTTCCCATTTACGCGTATGTCCAGCTCCCCGGGGGCGCTCCCCCGCCTCCGCCTTCTCCTCTTCTTCCTCACTGACCCTTTCGAACCACGAGAGGGCGACAAGAAAAAAAATGCTTCGCGCGCGCGACTCCCCCGCATCGCCGGTTCTCGCCGGCTTTTCCGCGACCCTTTCTCGCGCCGAAGAAATGCCACTTTTTTGTTTTTCTTCCTTCTTTCTCCAATGTTTACAGGTTTGCCGACTGATTTGCCATTTTTTTTTTTGTCTCAGGATTTCCAATGTGATTTGAAATGAAACGGGTCCGTGGGGTGGAAGAGGTAGGATCGCCGGCGGGAGCAACGCCGAAACACGCGCCGATTGGCGCTCTCGGAGGACTAGGAGCCGAGTACCATTCCAGTGGAATCGGCGAGGTCGGAGCCGCCACACAGGCTTCTAGACCCGTCGCACCTAAAGAGATGCCGGGTAGCATTCAGTTCGGCGCCACCCAGACGCAGCAGCAGTATGCCGGCGCGATTGTTGTACCGACCGCGGCTCCATCACCCGTCAAGGTAAATTTTATCACTGCAACATAGGTCTGCAGCAATAGGAGCTGTGAATCCGGAAGTAGATCCTTCGGACGTTTCCACGAGAAAGTTGGTCTTCCTGATGTTTCAACGCAGATGTTGGTCTTTTGGATAATTTTATGGAAGATGAATTCTTCTAGGCATTCCAATGTGGAATTTGGTCCATTAGACCCTGAAGAATTTCTTGAACACTCCTTAGAACTTTTGTCAGATTGCAGTTTCCGTGTTTCCATGTTTTTAAAGAATTTTATCCATTTCCAACGAGGAAGGTTGTACGACAAAGGTCATAGGTGTCTTCGCATCAACCCTGACTCAATTTTGACGTTGAATATCCAAAACGACCAATCATTCGAGATGGGAAAGGAACGTTGAGCAAAATGATTGGAAATGGAGAACAGATAGAGTTTTATTCTTCAGGGAAGTGGACTGTCGAGCAATCTGGGATCGACGTGCAGCAATGCCAGCAGTGGTGGATTGCACGGGAGTACAGGGCTCGGCGGTGGTCACAGTCCCCAACAGTCCATACCCATCGCCCAGGTACAGCCACACTCGCACACACCTCCGACCATCAGACACAAGGCGAGCACTCTTACCTTGCGCGACACAATATTATCGGGCCGAATGATGACCGAATGGGTTCTTTTGTCGCAGGTGCATTCGGGTAGCGCAGCGACGTTGGCACCCACCCCACCTGGTGGTAGTTTGGGGGGTGGGAGCGGCTCGCAGCAGTTCCAGAGGCTCAAGGTTGAAGACGCTCTGTCCTACTTGGACGAGGTCAAGAGAAAGTTCAATGAACAGCCGCAGGTAACGTGGTGAAGAACAATAATGAAACTAAAAACGATTTTAACAGCCGAAGAAATTGCGCTCCTTTTTTTATGAGTCTAATCTCAATTTCAAGAGACGTTTGGTAAAAACTAGTTTAATAAATTTTCCTAAATTTATTAAGGATAGTTGGGTTTGAGATTCAATTGATTAAATTCAATAAAGATAATTTACCAAAAAAATTGCATTCGTAGAACATCCGCAATAACTTTTTATCATCTCCAGGTTTACAACGATTTCCTCGACATAATGAAGGAATTCAAGTCTCAAAGTATCGACACACCAGGAGTGATAACGAGGGTGAGCCATCTTTTCAAAGGCCATCCGGAGCTGATAGTAGGCTTCAACACGTTTCTACCACCGGGTTACAAGATTGAAGTACAGTCGAACGAGCAAGGATACGCGTTCCAAGTGTCGGTCAGTATGCCGAGTCCAACGGCGACCCACACGGCTACCCATTCCCAGCATCATTGCACGGTCAACGTGGGTTCTCCGCCGATTGCGAGTCCCCCGAGTCAACCGGCAAAGGCGCCTCCGCCCCCGCCCGTTCATCAAATAATGCAAGGGTAATTCTTGATATTTTCACTTATTAAACGATCGGTGGAAAATTCGGTGGGGCGAAGACTTTATCGGATCGTTTTTCACAGCTCCGGAACGATTCATCATTCGTTGGCGAACAATGTTACGAACAACAGCATGACTGTCCACGCGCCGTCGCCGCCGCCCGTTCAACAACCGTACAATAATTCGCACGTAAGCGCGGCGCAGGCGCAGGCCGTCAGCCAGGCACTCAGTCAGGCGCAGGACGGCGTTCAGAACAGCGGACAGACGCAACAAAGTCAGCCCGTCGAATTCAATCATGCCATCAATTACGTCAATAAGATTAAGGTTTCCCATTCGCACACTTGTCTTCTTCTTTTTCTTCCCTCTCTTATGTGTCATTCGATTTATACCCTAATTCTTCATCTTTCAATTATTCTTTTCCCAGAATCGATTTCAAGGTCAACCGGACAAGTACAAGCGTTTCCTCGAGATCCTGCACACATATCAGAAGGAGCAGAGAAGTCTGAAGGAATCCGGTCACGTTGGAGTAACCGGGGGAACCCTCACCACCGGTGGCACCTCCGCAGGTGCTCCTGGTAAACATCTTACTGAAGCCGAAGTCTACAGCCAAGTTGCCAAACTCTTTGAGAATCAGGAGGATCTGCTGGCTGAGTTCGGCCAGTTTCTCCCGGATGCTACCAATCAGCAGAGCGCATTGGTGAGCCTGCTCTTTTTCTCTTTTCTGCTTCTCTTCACTCATTAATTCTATTGTAGATTTCGAAAATTTCCGAAATTAATATTCTATCGTGGTGAAAATTCTTAGCATTCTATTACTCTTAGAATTCTAAAATTGTGAAGATTCAAAAAACCCCAAGAATCTTAACGTTCTCGGGATTGTAAGGATTCCGAAAGTCTAAGGCACCCTTCTCTGATTATTCTAATATTCTGAGAATTCTAAAATTCTAAGGATTCGAAATCTAAAACTCCAAAACTCCAGGAATCAAAAAATTCGAACATTTCTAAATGTAAGGATTCCGTAATTCTTCAAATTCCAAATTCTAACGAATTCGGAAATTCAAAAAATTCCAAAACACTGAAATAAAAAAAGAAACGTTTTTAAAAGAAAGTATTATTGACCCATTTAAAATACCGAGTTTCGTCGATCCCCGTAAAAGTCGAGCCTAATTGGCGCTAGTCGGCCATGTTCCAGGGCAACAAGACCGGGGCGGTTAACGATCATACGGCGATCGTTAAAAAACCGCTTGGTATCAGTAAAACGTCGTACAACAACGCGAGTGGTCCACCGCGCGATCATCGGGAGTCGAGCAGCGCAGCCGGTGGTGGAGGTAGTGCCGGTGGCGGCGGGGGTGCTGGTGGCGGAGGTGGCGGAATCAGCGCCGGTGTTGGCGGCACCGCGGGGGGTCTCGAGCGCGAGAATCGCGAACACAGGGAACGCGAGCGGGATCGGCCCGGCGGACCGCGTGACCCGAACAGCGGTCAAAAGTTTGGTCACAGTACCGGCCAACTGAAGCGAAGCCCGTCCTTCTCGACCTCCGTTACAACTGGCAATTCTCATCATCCGCAACACGGACCACCACCACTCAAGAAGCACAAAGTCGCGGCGACCGCTCGTGATGTCACGATCGCTGAAGCCGCCAAGTACGGAAGCCTCAACGATTACGCCTTTTTCGACAAAGTAAGCATCTTCCGTTATTTCCTTCCGCGGAGCATCGTCGCTTCCTTTTTTTTCTTATCACCGTGGGACAGTACTCGAACGGTTTCGTGTCGCTTGATCACGCGGCAAGATATCACCGACGAAACATCACGACGATAAAGTATCCCCAGGGAGCCCAGGAACAAACAAACCTAAACGAACATACTAATACACACGAACAAACGCACAAACACACGCAAGGAAACACAAACGAACCTAAAAAATGATGTTTCGCTAGTAATATTTCATCGATGATATTTTGCCGTGGGATATTATGTCATGCTACTAATTGAACGCACCAAGTTTTCCCATATTAAATCTAAAGCAAATTATTTTTTCGTTTATAAAACAGATTTCTCGCCACACTGGGACATATCGCGCTTGAATGTTTAGTATCGTTCATACCCCGTAGATGGCATTTTTTCAACACAAACGAATTTGTATCGAAGAATTGGACGTTTCGTAAAATACGTTTGTTTAGTAAGTTTAGTAGCAAGCTCTCCCTAAATGCTCTGGAAAATCACAGATCATTTGTGAAAAATGTGGAGTTTCATAATGCAACATCAAACAAAACAATTGTTTCATAACGTTACATATTTCGTAGTGAAACACATTGCAGCAATGTAACCGTAATGGCACACTCCCCCTTTTTTGTTCATTTTATGAGATACCTAGTTACAATTTTTGAAAATTATTAACTACGTGTTTTTTTTTTTTTATTGAGTTATAAAGGGTTAACCCTTCGAGTGCATAATGGTTCGTTTCGACCCATAACTATATGTCCTCTAAGTATGTATTTTTCAACGCATTCCCCGCTTTGGACGAATGTTTTGGCATTTAATTTTCGTTTTTCTCAAAAATATTAATATAGGCCCATAAAATATGGATCGTTTACTATTAAAAACGTCTCTACAAAAAAACTACAATAATGATAACTACAACAACAATAATAATAATAATGATAATAATAATAGCACACTATCAAACTTTACGAGATGATTATTAAATTTTATCGGAAAATATATACATTGAAATTGATAAATAGATTAATAAAAGTATGAGTTATTATAATCACTGAAAATTGATAATAATGAAAAAATATGATTGTTTATCCTTGTTTAATAACGATTCTTGCGTTGTCGTAAATCCTTGACTGAACAATAAAACTAGGAAAATGAAGAATCGATAATCTGATAATTCCGATGGTTGTCCAGGTCCGAAAAGCTCTCCGGTCGCAGGAAGTGTACGAGAATTTTCTGCGCTGCCTGGTGTTGTTCAATCAGGAGATCGTTTCGAAGACGGAATTGATACAGCTTGTTACACCGTTTCTCGGTCGTTTCCCGGAGTTGCTTCGGTGGTTCAAGGACTTTCTGGGTCATTCGCCGGAGCCGGGATGTCCGGGTTCAACGACGAGTCTGCCAGGTGGTGGTGGCCTCGAGGCGTTGGCTAACAACGTAGTTCGGAGTCATCAGGAACGACCGCAGGGTGATCTAGCGATGGAAATCGATTATACGACTTGCAAGAGGCTCGGTGCTTCCTACTGCGCTCTACCGAAATCTTACGTCCAACCAAAGTGCACAGGACGTACGCAATTGTGCAAGGAAGTTTTGAACGACACGTGGGTCTCTTTTCCAACGTGGTCGGAGGACAGCACTTTTGTTACTTCCCGAAAGACCCAATACGAAGAATTCATATATCGTTGCGAGGACGAGAGATTCGAATTGGACGGTGTTATCGAGACGAACGCGGCTACGATAAGGGTTTTGGAGGGTGTGCACAAGAAGATGGGCCGGATGAGCCAGGAAGAACTACAGAAATTCAAGTTGGACGATTGCCTAGGCGGTTGTTCGCCAACCATTCATCAGCGCGCGCTCAAACGGATTTACGGCGACAAAGCTACCGACATCATTGACGGACTCAAGAAAAATCCAGTCGTCGCCGTACCCGTTGTCCTCAGACGACTCAAAAGCAAAGAAGAGGAATGGCGGGAGGCTCAGAAAGGCTTCAACAAAATATGGCGGGAGCAAAACGAGAAGTACTACCTTAAATCCCTCGATCATCAAGGTATCAACTTCAAGCAAACCGATGTCAAGGCTCTTCGATCGAAAAGCCTCTTCAATGAAATCGAGACTCTCTACGATGAGAGACACGAACAGGTTGATGACAATCCACCGGAGAATCAAACAAACTCTGGACCACATCTCGTACTCGCCTACAAGGACAAGTCCGTTCTTGATGACGCTGCTAATCTACTTATACATCACGTCAAAAGACAAACCGTTATACACAAGGAGGACAAACAACGGATCAAACTTCTGCTCAAACACTTCATACCCGATCTCTTCTTTCATCCGAGACAGGAACTCAGCGATGACGAGCGAGATGAGGACGGTGAGTCCTTACGGTTGTTTGCTCGGTTATCTCGTTCCTTATTCGCTTGCCGATCTTTTGAAAACTCGTGAAGAAATCTGTTAAGAAAATTACAAAATCGGTAGGAAAAGAAAAAAAAATCGGTAAGAAAATAAATAAATCGGTAAAAAAATCTGTAAATAATTGGGGCAAAAAATCGTTAAAAACTCGATAGGCGATTCCTTCTCTACGACACGCTAGTACACACTTTAATTATTTCTTTCCCTCAAAATCACTTGCCGATCTGTTCTAAATATGTAACGAAAAAATCGGCAAGAAATCCTTAAGCTATATTTGACATTTATATCAAATATATTATTTTCGACACTTTACGGCACATTGATAACGCACGAGTGAAAGAAATTCTCCGTTTTCTTTCGACGTTTTAATACCGATATTTGAGAAAATCGTTCAAAAAACCGACAAGCGTTTTTATTAAATATTACCCCTTCCTAAAAGTCCGTAAAAGAAGAACCGTGTGTGTTTTACGAGAGCATCTAAATAATCAGTGATTTTTGTCTCCTACAGACGAAAAGGACGAGATGGGTCTGGGAAACCTGCAATCAGTGACGACAGCTTCTCCCCTCGGTCTTCAGTCGACGCGTAACAAGTCTCTGCAATCGTCGGCGAGCGCCTCACGTCCGTCCAAGAGCGAGACAGCAGCGTCGGACGTTAAAGTCCCGGTGCACGCTCTCTCGTCCGATCCCGAGGAGGCCTACACCCTCTTTATGGGAAGCAACAATTGGTACCTCTTTTTGAGGTTACACCAGATACTATGCGAGAGGCTGACGAAGATGTACGAGAGAGCGGTCGCTCTGAGCGACGAGGAATCGCGTTACAAGCAGCAGAGGAAAGAGAGTACGGCGGTCGCCCTCAGGTTAAAACCTAAAAGTACGTTCCCAATAATTCATTTTCACGAAACATATAACGGACGATCTATCGAAAAAAAAAAAAAAAAATCGTTTCCACCAAAAAGTAATAAGCGATTGTGCGATAAATGGAACGATTTATTTAACAAATAAAATATGTATCCATTCAAAAACAACAAATACCCTACGATCCTGTGACAAAAAAAAGTGATAGTTTCTACGGAAAAATAATGACATTCTGAATAACTAAAAAAAAAAATCAATTCCAGACGAAATAGAGATCGAGGATTATTATCCGGCTCTTCTCGACATGGTGAAGAACGTTAACGGGAACGTGAAAAGCCATTGTCCAAAAAATGGAACCGTTTATTTAAAAAATAAAATACATATCTATTAAAAAAAAAAAAAATAACGTACGATCCCGTGACAAAATAAAAGTAATAGTTTCTGCGAAAAAATAACGATACTCCGAATAATTAAAAAAAAATCAATTCCAGGCGAGATAGAGATCGAGGATTATTATCCGGCCTTTCTCGACATGGTGAAGAACGTACTGGACGGAAACATGGAGAGTACCGCTTACGAGGACACCCTCCGTGAGATGTTCGGAATTCACGCCTACGTAGCCTTCACACTGGACAAGGTCGTGACCTACGCGGTTCGACAGGTAACTTACCGACGATCCACCGCCCCCGTCTCACCTCCATTCCCTCCCACTTGACGATTACTGCAGTATCTTAATCAATGTATTTCCTCCAGCTCCAGCATCTCGTCTGCGACCAGATATGCCAGCAGTGCATGGAGCTCTTTCAGCGAGAGCAGAGGCAGCCGAAAGAGAGCGGCGGGGCTGGGGGGCTTTGCGCGACCGCTTACACACGAATCGCCGCGGAAATGGCCTATCAGCGAAAAGCCGAGAAAGCCATGGCCGAGGAAAATTGCTTCAAGATATACATAGTGAGTCGACGTCGAAAAAAAAAAAAAAAACAACCAAAGAAAAGAAAAAGAAGAAAATGTCATAATTCGAGGCGTGTCTCTGACGTATCGGTGTTCGTTTACAGTACAAGAAAGAATGCAAAATGACGATGGAGTTGTTGGACACCGAGGGCGACGAGAACGCCGAGGCGTGCAGCGAGAGAGAGAGGGACGAAGTGAGCGCGACCGAAAAGTGGTCGACTTACGTCGAAAGGTTTTCGGCCCCAGTTGTACAACCGAGCCCGAAAGACAACAGTACCCCGACAACGTCACCTGACAACGAGCCAACGGGGACAGCGACGACAACGACCACCGCCAACACCAACACCAATCATCCTGTGAGTAGCGACCAGGCAGCAAGGGGAGGGGGCAGGGGCAGAAAGCGCAAGAACACTGACATTAACAAGAAGGTATAGGGAATCAAAAGGAAATACGAAAAACGAACAAAGCAGAGACCTCTGTGCGACAAAGAGGCAAGCCCGTGAGCTTTTTGCATTTCTTTTCCTCACATCCACCACCGCCATCCGATCTATTTTTGTTTTGTTTTCGGACGTTATTCGTCGTGCTCTTGGTTCTTTCTTTTTTATCGTTTTTTTTCTTCTTTTTTTTTCTATTTATTGTTGTTGTTTTTTTAGTCCGTTTTACTCGCAGTTTTACACCGGAAGTTTGTGCCCCCCCCCCCTTTTTCTCGTCGATATTCGCGCCGAGGTGAGGGGAAAATCGTCTTCCGCGATTTATTTTTCCATCTTTCGCATTTCTTCTTTTTTTTTGGTCGCCACTCCACCCCCACTCCCCTTTCCCCAGAAAAAACGGCTCGTTTTTTTTTTAAACGTAATTTCGTTTTCTCACGCCCTTGTCGAACGGTGCTGGTTCCTTATCGCGATTGTCTCTCTCTCCCGTTCTCTCGAGTTTTTATTTTTTCGGCTGTGTTTGTTCGGGGCCGTTGAAGGGGGTGGACTGCGGCGAATGAATTTCCAGTGAGAAAACGGAAAGCTAAGTCGCCTGGAAGATACATCCGTGACGGACGTGTAAATATTAGGAGGATCTTGATACGTGTACATAGGACTCTTTTTTGATACGCAAATGAGATTAAAAATCCAAAAAAAAAAGAACAAAGGAACGAAAGGGAGAAATGTGACGCAGAGAGAATGAGAGAGAGAGAGAGAGAGAGAAAGAGAGAGGAAAGAACGCAAGTGAAGAAAGATTGCAAAAAAAAGTAATTTTGTAAAAACGCTCGAGGGATGGCTTGGGCCTCTCCCCCTCCCACGTCTCAAACCGCGACGGTCAAATCCGATACTATTGAAAAAAAAAAAATGAAACGTTGATCCTGTACGAAAATATTTTTTTTACACACGAATGTAAACTAGACAGGTGAAAACGGAAGTGGAAGGGGTTTATAGAGATGACGAGGAGGGAGGAAGTTTGAGAAAAATGGCAATATTTAAGGAATCTCGGAGAGAATTCGAGTTTTTGTGCAACTTTTCAACAGTAAAACGAACGAAAAAAAAAAAAAACAAACAAACAAACGTACGTGTAGGAGAGTTCGAGAAAAAAAAATCGCAATATCGCGCGTCCAGTGATAACGACGAATCGACGAGCAACTTTGCTCTGATCTCCCACGCGCATTTTTTTCCCTTCCTGTCTTGTGGAAAAATTTTCTTATTTTTTTTCTTCTCTGTGACATTCCTCGCGCGCGAGAAAAACGAAAATCCTCGGCACACTTTTTTTTTGCATTCCCGCTTTATCGAGACAGTCCAAAAACGAAAAAAAAAAAAAAAGAAAAAAATGAATTCGCGACTTCTGACTTTCTCAAAAAAAAAAAAGAAAAGAAAAAAAAAAGGCCATCGTCAATTTTCCCCGGTCGAGAGGAAGCGAAGGAAGAAAACGCGAATCGTCGAAGATTTTGCATCCTCTCCCAAACCCCTCGCTCCGCTTTTTTTTCTCAAACTCCGAAACCGGGATTTTTTTTTTTTTTTTTTTTTTTTTCTTCGTTTCTTTTCCCTCCCGATCGTGTTCACGTGAAACACAAGTATTGCGTGTGTATATATCGTTTAGGTGATGACAAGATAATCGAGAGGAAAAGGAGAGAAAGAGAAAGAAGAAAAAGAAGAAAAAGCAGGGAGAGAGAGAGAGAGAGAGAGAGAAAAATGAATACGAAAATTTGTAACGGGCCCGATCCGACAAAGAATAAGATTTCATCATTGACATTTGTAACATATTTTTCATCGAGACTAGTCTGTCGTCCGTACTTTCGAGTTTACTGTGTATGTTGTGAACCTTGAGCCCTTTCACCCAACAACCCCCTGACCCTTTCAACCCGAAACCCCCCTCCCCCCACCCAACCCCGTTTTCCCTTTATATAACGAATTTTAATCTCGATATATATATAAGATATATATATTTTGTAACTGTAAACTGTATATGAAGTAAACAAAATGGATATATAATGATATTAAAAAAAAAAAACTGAAAAAAAATGAAAAAAAAAAAATGATAACAATATTGTATAGAAGAGAGATATTGAAATACATGAACGATGCTTTTGAAAAAAAATATAATTATCGTCTAACATCATTTT